>NDGN011397426.1:0-13889 GCA_002564285.1 Tympanoctomys barrerae
GCAATTGAGACTGGGTGTGGTGGCACATGCCTGTAATCCCAGCACTTGGGAGGCTGAAAACAGTTGAATCACTACAAGTTTGATCTGTGCAGTGAGACCCTGTCGACCGTGTCCTGATTACAGAAAACAACAACAATGCAATGTCACATTTTTACAAAATCTTTAAAAGAAGGGAAAAGCAAGTATCCCCGGATGGGTTCCTTGTTAAAGTTGCATAAAAGGAAATGATTCTGATGGACAGAATCAATGGACAGCAGTGATTTTGTCCGTGATAGTGAAAGTCACCTCAGGTAATAACCCTCCTCCCTCTTGTCTTCCTCACACCAGCTTCAAATGTTTCAAAGACAAGTACAGGTTAGTTTGTTTATTTTTCTTTATATTTTGTATTTTCTTTATTATTTCGTATTATATTACGTTATTATAGTTATTTTTTGGGTTGTGGAACAAATCATGAATTTCCATTATTTCTTATGGGGAAATTCACTTTAATATACAAGCACTTTGGATTATAAGCATGTTTCTGGAATATATTATGGTTAAAAACCAAGGCTTTACTGAATTAAATAAAATAACCTCAAAGGTAACCAAATGACAGAATCCTTGGCTCTACATATGTTGGTGAAAATGGCTAAAGCTCTAGGAAGTTGCGAGAGAAGCCCTCACTATTCTCCCTCCAAGAAAAGAGTAAGAGCGGGAAGCTGTAGTTGAGAGCCTATGAGGAGGATCTGTCCTAAACTTCAATTACCAATGATAGAAATATGAAAACTAAGAATTGGGAGGGAGATAGAGTCCACCTAGTAAAGGTTAATCTTTCTTAAAAAATATATATGAAACTTTTCCTTTCCTTTCCTTTCCTCTTTCTTTCTTTCTTTCCTTCTTTCCTTTTATGTATTTAGTACAAGGTCTACAGGGTCTCACTACATCCTCCTGTTTTCAGCCTCCCTAGCATGGGCCACCATGCCCAGTCTCAGTCGCCATCTCAGTGCACGCCACAGGCAGGACCAGCACAGCATGCTGGGAATCAAATCCCAGTCTGCTGAGCTATCTGGCCAGCCTTCAAATTTTTCTTTAAATTCACAACAAATTTTTAACTCCTAAAACAGAGTAACATTTTTTAAAAGTCATTATAAATCAGATGTCTCAAATTAAACTCACTTACAATAATATTCTATTATGAAACTAGTGAAATGGCATTACATTTTCTTCATGATATATTGCATTCAGGCACAAAACTAGTAATTTTTTAAACTTTGTAGATAATTTGAAGAAATGTGGATTGTACTTATCATTACTTTTTAACTGTTTTAATTCAGTTTTCCTACAGGCTTGTCTACATTTTTGTTTAATATATTGATGTCTAGTACAGGTTAATGTCAAGCCCTAAACTTCCACTGTAATACTGTAATAGTTGCTGATGCAGCTGCTGCTGAAAGGGTGCTCACAGTAGGAGGACAGCTGTCCAAGGCAAACAGGGCTTCATACTGAACATACTCGGCCCTGGAACGTAGGGGTAAAGATAATGAGAAACTGGGGATTGTGAAAAGAACCAAAAGATGTTAACAAAACAAGCGAATATCAACTGGAAGCAAACAGAGGAAAGAGCAATGTTATCCTGCCACATATTTCAGTTCAAAAGGTGTTAGTGAAGGAAGAAAATGAAGCTTCTGACGTCATCTGGTGACACATACTATTTTGTTGCCCTCCCCAGATGTAACTGATGACTGGAGAGAACGCTGGAGAATATTTTATAATCTCTTAATCTGAGAGAGAAATGGGACAAAGATGCATTATTCACATTTCCCTTTTCTGTCTGGATGGGAACAGGAAGATTAGTAATATGGTATAAAAAGACTTCTGGGAGAGAGGAATAAAAGCATGAAAGAGAAAAGAGGCTGATTATCTCGGAGAGAACATGGGCCTGAGAGCACCCAGACAAAAACACATCACTCTAATGTGGAGAGCAAATACTGCCACAGGACATTAATGAATTTTTAAAAGATAGAACACACGCCACTTAGCTATCAGCTTGACAAACAAAAGTTTTCTTAGAACTCCAACTAAATTCTGCCTTTTCAGCCCTATGATAATCTAAAACTACTGAGATGTAAACACAACAAACTATCTATATACTAAAGACAGCCAGATAGAAAATGCAAGCACAAAAGCAGTTAAAGACATCCCTATCTTTAATATCAGCACTAGCATTTGGATCATGATGCTCGTTCATTTTGAGGACAAGCAAGAGGAACAGAAATCAAATTCAAATTTGATTTCAAATTATGAAAACACCATATTAAGGAGAAATGGACTCAGCAAAAAAGAGAAATAAAAGAAAGGAGGAGGGCTGGGGAGATAGCTCAGTAAATTAAGCACTTGCCTGAGTTCAATCCCCGGTTCCACCAAAAAAAAGAGAGGAAGACAATAGGCAAGATCCATCCTTCAGGAGGTAGAAAACATACACCTTAAACATGGGAAACGACTGAGTTATAGAATTCAATCAGAAAATAAGTGCAATGAAAGAATTCAAGGATAAAACAACACGACTAAGAAGCAAAATAAATGCATTACCAAATTAATCCTAAATTTAAAATAATAATTATTTGTATAAACATGGCTGAAAATCTCATCACCCAAGTAGACAAAGTCTACTTGAGAAAAAGTCATACACCCAAGGAAGAGACAAAGAGAAAGCAGCAGAAAAAAGTAGAGAGAGAAAATCTATGTTAAATACAGATCTCAAAAATCTTCCCTACAAAGAGTGAAGAAGGCCGGTGAGATAGCTCAGCAAAGTAAGTGCCTGCTTAGGCAACTATGGGAACCAGGGTTCAATCCCTGGCTCCACATGCAGGGGCCCAGCCCCATTCCCAGGCACGCTGATCCGGCCACAGAGACTGGATGTGGTGGCACATGCCTGTAATCCCAGCGCTGGGGAGGCTGAAAACAGGAGGATCACTATGAGTCTCAGCTGCACAAAGACCCTGTACCAACTACATTAAAAAAAAAAAAAGTGAAGAACAGAATGTCTATAAAAAAAGACACACTGAATGCCCAGGAAAATTAGTTATAATGGAAAGACAGAGAATAGCTCAAAAGAATTATAACTTAATTCAAACATGGAAAAACTCAGAGAAACTATATTCAAAAAGTAATTGGCAACTCAAGAGATGACTAGGGAAGTTAAGAACAATGCGACGTGTCAAAAAACCATAAGACAATGTATACAAAGCTGAGAAAGGATGAACAGAGAATTTTACGCTCTGGCAAGCTACCCTTTACAAATAAGAGAACACAGCCAGGAGCAGTGGCACACACCTGAAATCCCAGCACGTGGGAGGCTGAAGCAGGAGGATTCTTGGGAGTTTGAGACCAGCCTGGGCTATAAAGTGAGCTGAAAGGCCAGCCTCAGCTGCCTGGAAAGACCCTGGCTCAAAAATTAAAAAAAAAAAAAGCACACAGTGGTTCACAAGCATACACAAATGCAGTGAAATACAACTATAAGCTCTTCTTAAGAAAGCTACCTAGTGATATAATCTCAGTAGTCAATAGATCAAGACAAAGAACTTGGATATGAAGTTGTGCTAAAAATTCTGGTGGTAAGCACATAACTGATTGAAACAAAAACCTACATCTATGTAACACAATGACAACAGACCAGAAAGTCAATGCTGTAGACCTCAGTGATGTACAAATAGTACTCTAACGGACAAAACAGAGGCCGAGGTAGGTAGGAGTGAACTAAAATAATAATGATTTATATAAACATGGCTGAAAATCTCATCACCAAGTAGATAGAGGCTTGCAAAAAATCAGTCAGGCCCAAGGAAGAGACAAAGAGAAAGCAATAGAAAAAGAAATGTGAATTTTAGTTTTTATAATAGGGGTAACAAATGCTCTCACAATTTAAACCATAAAACAGATTTTAAAAACTACTCCAAATTCAATGTATTTTTAATTCTTATTTCTTAATATTCTAATAAATGATTTCTTACATAAAGAAATATTTTTCTAAACTGTAGAAATCTTTCAGTTTCTATTTCTTCAACTGATTTCAAAGAAAATTAAATCTAACATTTTAATAAAAATGGCTAATGTAGCATAGTCCTGTTTCTAAAATACCTATTCTCTATATCTACATATCCTGTATATTAATCTCATGAAATTTTGGTAATGATACTCATGTAAGATTAACAGTCATTTCTGGAAGGTACAATTTGGGTAGAATGTTTGCTTTCTTCTTTGTGTACAGATAGTTACCATATCAAAGGACAAGCACTCCCTTTGAAGCAATATTTACTGGTGTTGCTACAGGGCCTTTAAATGCAGCCTCCCTTCAAACAAATGAGCTCTGGGTGTGTGAATTGATTTAGATCTGGAAACTTGGTGAAGGACCGTGATTTTCCCACTGAAGTGGAAAGCTATCTGAAGCATAATAAACAGCTCTGGGCTTTTTCTTGATGCTGTAGCACCAAGTAGCACTCTCATCAGCTCTTATCTACATTATCTGTCGGAACACCATATTATATTCACTATCACCACACAGCCCTTGAGGGCAAGACACCCTCATTGCCAGTCTAACTGCTGCCCTGACAGGGGTCATCTGTGCCTTTCTTCAGATGGGACCGTCCCATGTCATGTCTGCTCTCTTGGGACTTCCAACCTTCTGAGAGTGGGCAGTCTAGTTCCCTAGCAGCACCTTCCTGCCGCCCATGCAATACGGAGGGGGCTACAGCTGCTCAGTAGCATGAGGATGCCGAGCTACCAGTGTGCCCTTCCGCACCCTAATAATAGAGCAGCATCCTCTAGTGCCTCCCGTGGGTGAGTTCTGGGGCTTAAAGTAACAAGACCACTTTCATATTCTCTTTTTCCTGATGCTGTTGACTCTTCCTTGGCACTATGCCAAGGCAGGTCTGTATTGCCACTTCAGAGTAATATGAGAACAGTGGCAGTGAGGACAACTTTGGAAAGCCACAAACTACTATAAATGTGCTACAATTTTTAAAAAGATAGATGAAGGACAGTTCACACACCTTGAATTTTTTTTTTTTCTGTATTTTAGGGAAGAGTCTACAGTATGTTCAGGGTCGCATTACTAGATTGGACTTCTAGTGATCTGCCTGTTTACAGCCTCCCAAGAGCTGGGATTACCGGCATGTGCCACCATGCCCAGTCTCAATTGCCCTCTCAGTGCGCCCTGGGGCCGGGGCTGGCATGGCAGGCCTGGGGATTGAACCCCTGATCCCTGTGCCTGCTTGCACGTGCTTCAATCTGCTGAGCCATTTGGCTGGCCGAAACATCTTGAATTCTATCAAAATTTATATTGCTTCAGACTAATAGTTCAAGAGACATTAGGCCTTAAAATATTGGCCGTATAAGTCTTACCAGATAACTCTTCAATATTACCCCACATTCTAATCAAGGGCTTGCTATGGAAAGCTTTTGTTTCTTGTTTGTGAAATTTAGTGCTGCTTTTACATAATTAAGATTTGGGGTAATAAGAGCCACACTGAGAAACAGGTACATGAGGCTCTAGTACTTTCCTTTTTTTTTTTCTTTTTTATTTATTTTTTGAAATTTAATTGAGAAAAAAATATGAATGAGACAGTTTCAAAGCTGATTAGTAGGTCAGTTTTGATAATCAATACATTGTACATTGTTATCTTCTTAGTGGTTATCCATAGTACAAGAAGCAGACAGGGTATCAGTGAGAATCTTGTAAGCATCTGAGCAATTTACATTCACAAAATAGAACACTGGAAATGTCAAATAAGTTATGAACTCCAGAGCTCCAGAAATTCAGGTGCACTAAGACAAGGTCTACTGCAAAGTTAGGTCAGTTTCAGGAGACCGCTCTTATATCCTTACAAAAGATTTTGGAAACTTTTTGAAAATTTCAGTTACATGATATACAGTAAAAGGTGCTATTGGACACTGGTTAAGTGAGAAATAAACACTATATCCTTTAAGGATGAACTAGCATATATACAATCTTCTCTGGGCCTTTGGAGTCATGATAAGAGTACATTTACCACAGAATATACCACAACGTGGTCTGATTTTCTTACCAACATCTTAATAGAAACAGGCATAAAAAAGAAAAAGCAGGTGGTGTATCAGGAGCAGAAGCAGAATGTCATCTGTGAGCAGCTGTGTGGCTCCAGGATTCAATGTTTGATAAAAGAGAAAGAGACATAAGATGTGTCAATCAATTGGTCAGTAAGCCACGTAAGTTGTTTACTCAAAAGTTTAATACTGCTGCAGTAACTGCTAGTAGAGATGACACAGGGGCTTACAAACACACAAGACTTCCTTCCTTTTTCTTTCTAATCAACCAGCAATCACCAGAGACAAATCCTGCAGAAGCTCCTGAAGCTCAGGATACACTGATAACTACAGGCAGGAAGCGCGGCACTGATTACCAAGCTGAGAGGCAAGCAAGCGCAGGAAGTAAGTACTACCATCTGTGGGCGTCTTTCCCAGTTAGCACTTCAAAATATGCATGAGGCACCTGCAGGTAATGAGTGACAATAATTACCCTGAGCTGTTAAAGCTTTCCAAAAAATTAGCTATTATGTTCTCTGTCTTTTTATCTGGCAGATCTTGGGCAACATTCAGAGAGGCCTCGTACTGTCAAATGCATTTTCTTTTCTTTATGGCCTTAATAATGGTCATCTGAAGTCATACAAATTAAGACACTTAAAAATTCACCTTTATAAAGTTCACATTTCTAGGAAAAATACCTTAACTATATTTTATTTAATGTCTCTTTCACTAAAATGTTGTTGATAAAATATGCATTTGCCCTAACCTAGTACATCACTGCTTTTCAATGAATTTGAAATATAACAATTTGCTGGCTAGTGTGGGATTTAGAAAGACAGACAGGTCAACCTGCTCACAGGCCCCTCCCTCACCTAGCACAGCAGCAGCTAAATCATCACTCATTATTTTGAATGGAGCAAGTGGCATCTAGGAACAATCAAGAAATAAAACCACAAGTAGTCAGAAGAGCTCTTCCTAATCTTCCTCAGCACCAAATTCACTTGTCTCCTTCACAGTCCCTGCCTGTCCTCTTGTGCAAATGGCTGGCTGGCGTGCAGACGTGGGCTTCCCCCTGAGCAGCGGCTGCCCAGCCCTCTTGCCAAGCAAGTGAGGCAGGCTGCTCTCAGTGCCGGCACTTCGCGCTATCCATCAGCACCATCCGCACCTTCTGCTCCTTAGGCTCATACTCACTGGAAACCATGTGTTCTACTGTAGCTGCCTTTTAAAATCTTTCCCTTGGACCCATCCAACACCCCATTCTCTGCTCCTCTTTCATTTAACATTTCCTCGAAAGTCTTGCTCAGACTCATTCTCTCTCCATCTATATCAATCAGGCCTTCATTCCCCCACTCTACTGAAACTGTTCTCCCCGTGGCTAAAGATCTCAATCCCTGCCTACCACCCCCTCCTGTTAACACCTGAATAAACAGTTCCTTCCTCCCACCTGAAATACCTAATATATGTGGCTCACACTTAAGTTTTTCCCTCCACCTCCCCAGCTGCTCCTTCTCAGTCTCCTTTATTGCTTCTTCCTCATCTTTCCCATCTCTAACTGTCAGTGTGCCCCAGAGCTCACTGCTGGGACTTCCCGTCTTGACTATTCATGCCTCAGTGTCAGTCGCCACCATTTCCCTGACTGCTCATCTGGAAAGCTTCTAGTCACATGTGAGCTCCTTCATGGCCTCTCATTCCATTTCACTTCCACTGACAAGGTCTGCTACAAACTCTGTCCCAGTCTGGCCACCTGCAATCACCGCACACCTTCTAGCTTAGTCCTAGTTCCAGCCGCGTCTCCAAATGAACTTCCTGATGCTTTCCTGCCTCCCCTATAATTGATGCTGCACACTGCACAGACAGGTCTGTTAGACACAGAGCATACCTTGCTAACATGCTCCCCTGGATTCTAGTCACACTGGGAATGAGACTCACACCTGACACCGAAGTCAGCACCCCTGCTATGATCTGCCCTCCACCCTCCTGCCTGCTCACTAGCTCCCGCCCCTCAGTCCCCCCCAACTGTGGTCCTTGCTTCCTGCTCTGCCCGCAATACCCTTATGTCACCCCTGGGTTTTGCATGTTTTCCTCCTTCACTTCCCTGAGACCTTTATTAACATACTGAGCTTTAGTAGAGCTCCCCATGGACAACTTACCTAAAACAACACCGTATCTAAGATGATAACTTCACGTAAAACTGGCCTGTGCATTAGCCTGCTTTATTTTTCTGCAGAGCAATTGTCACCTCACCTTAGATTTTGATAGAAAGCTTGTTTACTAACACATATATCCTAAGCACCTGGAACAATGTTTGTCACAAAGAAGGTGCTCTATAAACACATGTAAATAAAGAAGGCATTATTTCCCCTGCTGTATTTTTAATGTATCTAGGCAATGGGAATAATGAGTTAGCCATACTGCTATCTTGGAAAAAAAAATAAATGAAGTATCTCTAAAACTAAACAAATATACTTGCTACCACTGTTCCAAAACAAGCAACATTCATCTATGCCCCCGTGTGCCCACTTTAGATGAAAAAACCTCAGGGAAAAATAAAGAGGAAAAGCACACCCTGCTTCAACTGCCTTGAAACAGGTGTCGGTGCCTGTTCTATGACTCCTGGCTCCAAACACCAGGCCTGGACCCCCGATTCAAACGCTGTAGCTTCAGTATGTGGGTCTCTAGTCCTGGCTACCTCACCATCAGGAAGTACTTAGTCTGTCACCTATAAGACCAGTGTGTGACTTGTAGCCATACTGCATTCCTGAGTTATGTGGCTTTTAAAAGAAACAATTTGACAGCATTATTAGGTCAAGGATTACATTAGCGTTGATCATCAGCGCGGACCAGCATGGCTGATACTGAGCTGGGGTCTTGAAATTATTTAATACAAATTAAAAAAGAAAATCTAAGCAAAAGAAAACTTTTAACAAGTGTATAATAAGGCTAGAAAGAAGAACAAGAAAGAATAAAAGCCATATACTGTATTTTAATAAGTTATACATGCATAGAAATCAATAAAATATATGAAAATGCATTTTAAAGAGATTTTGTGGAGACCCATAAATCCAGAGTCAGTAGCCACACCTGGGGACTCCATATGAGGAGAAACACTCTCACAAAGCTTCTGTGGTCACATTGGTCTTGGCAGCCCCACAGTAACTGCCAGCAAGTCCCACTTTCACAGCCCTCCTGGCCCTGGATTCCGCAGCCATGGGGCCTGAGCTTGCCTCTTATCTCACTGGGCAAAGCCTCCAGTGACAGGCCAGTCCTTACACGCTTCTGCTTCTGTGTCTCTCCTGCCCCAGTCCTCTCCCTGCCTTCCTCCCCAGCCAGTGCGTGCACTGTGCCAAGGGCCCTGTATAGATCTCCACCTCCCTGAGAGCCCACGCAAGGGTGCCCTATCTCTTCTCTCTTGTTTTCTCCTGTCTCCTACTGCAGTATACCCAACAGCCTATAAAAAGACACTCCTTACAAAGGATTAGGAATCCAAGGCTGTTGGCCCTTTAAATAGCCCGACTGATCTTAAAATTTCTCACTTACTTATCTTGCATAATTGCTGTTTTGTCTCTGCCACGGTCTGTGTTACTACAATATTTTGTTTCAAATAATGGCAGCTTTTAAAGATTGGCCCTTAAGTGTCTTTTATAACTGCTGGGAGTAAACACCATTTCTTTCTGGAGAACACCTCTTGTTTATCTGCTGAACTACATTTCTCTTTAAAGGCTTTGTAGTGAAAAGAGAAGATATGAAGTGTAAGATTACAGAATGACATGATGGGATTGCCAGAAAAAATGTCCATAGTTCAGGAAATCCTGGTATGCCTGGTTAGTTGTTTGCTTCCAACATGAGTGAGGTTTGTGAGAAGACAATTAGAATTGTCTTTTTGTTCCAATTGGTTATTCAGGAAAGGAACAGGAAATGGTGATGAAAGCCTGGGTTTTGCAGGATGTTTGTGGATTTATCCCATGTGTTTGATGTTTTTCTTTCCACGTCTGCATGCTTCACGGCTGCATTTTGGCTAAGGTATTCTAAAATACCACTTTGATTATTTTCACTTCATTAAAGTTCCTGGTACAATGCTTTCTAATGGGAAGGACTCAAAAATTAAACTGGAAGAAGAAACTGAGGTCCAGAAGGAACAGGCTGTTCCCACATGGCCTCAGCAAGCTGGGAGTTTCTTTAAAATGTACTATTTTATCTTTAAAATTCCCAAGAGCTTTGCATTTCACAAAACAGGAAAGTCTGTGTTGGCTTTAATATGACTATTACCTCTGTATTAAAACTACTTGCTTTCTCACAAAACAGTCCAGTGAATCCAGCACTCGAGCAAGTCTGTATGTGGCCTCAATTTGCTCACTGTCTTAGCCCTGAGGGACAGAAGTAAGGGCTATGGGAGCAACATCTAGATCCCTTCCTGGTAGAAATACTGTATTCATATTTACAATTAGATAAAGGTAAGCTATAACAGAAAAACTGTCACACTCTATTTGAGTAGCAACCATGAAAGTAGGTAGAAGCCCTCATATGCAGAAATCCAGCTAATCCAGTACTTAAGAAAAGAATCAGTGGTAGAATCAGAGAAGCTCTCTGTCTGTCTGTCTGTCTATATATCTCTGTCTCTGTCTCTCTGTCTCTGTCTCTGCGTCTGTGTCTGTGTCTGTCTCTCTCTCCCCCTCCCTCCCTCCCTCCCTCCCTTCCTCTTTTTCTCTTCCCCACCCCATCAAGGGAGGGGCTTAGAATTTAACCAGTCAATGAGCAGCAAGGTGAAGAACTATGGAAGAGGCCTTAGAGATAGACAGATGACCTGACAAAGTAGCACCCATCCACACACCCTGGCAGGTAGTTTAGCAAGTAAGTCAAGAAACTTATTTTCTCACAAGGCAAATAGTTCTTTAACAAAGAACTACATTAAGTAGTTAAAAAACATTCCTCACAGTACTGTGCATACACTTTTGTCCCAGGATTCCATGGGAGTGCAGACTAACGGCTCAGGCTCAGCATCTGACTCCACCACTTTCAGTAAGTGGCAGACTACAGACCAGTTACTTATCTGGATGTGCTTCAGTTTCCACAGCTGTAAACTGGTAATAATAAATAGTGGTACACACCTCACAAAAGTGTCATGAAGTGTCATGAAGATGGGAGGGAGCAGACATAATCCATGTGGAACATGGACTTCTTTATCCATGGAGAGCAGTGTTGCAGTTTTTGTCTGGATGTCTTCCCAGAGTCTCACAGAGGCATACATAGGGCTTTTAGAGTTGGCTGGATCCAGAGAATGTGATTCTGGGATGAGTCCATGGTGTGATGGTAGCATAAGGGCTGAGTGTGACCCGCCCTGGCAGTGAGCAGTCTGGCTAAAATATGTGGGACAGAAACAGGCTTGCTGCAGCTCTCGCTGCCATCTGCCTACCAGGAACTGGTTCCCTTCTGTGATGTCCCTCTGCTATGCCACCCTGCATTGGAGTCAGACAGCTGTGACTAGAAACCTCTACAAACTGAGCTACATAAATCTTCCCACCTCTACTTAAGAGTGCTGGGCATTTCATCTCAGCAATGAGAAAGGCAACAAAGACAAACAGCACGATCTAGAGGAGGTCCCGGGCACTTGCGCTATCAAGATCATTGTGAATCATTAATCTACACTTCTTTCTACAAAGTAGCCTCTTCTTTAAATGGTTCCAGATTTTCCTACTTCTGGAAATTCTCCACTAGGTACACTTGAGTGTATTCATGTCCTCTTACACTGTAAGGACCAGAAATTACACATATTTTTCTGTGACTTGAGAGCTACACAAGACTAGGGCCATCCTTCTCACTGCGTACGTTCACTTGTCCCATGCACTGTCCTCTTGCACCCCACTTATCCCGGCATTTTTCCATCAACCTTGTTCCTACTCCGCATATTTTTGCAGCTGATTTGCCAAACTAAAGCAGGACATTTTATGTCCGATACCCATGACTATGACCTCCTTAATTCCAGCCTGCATCTGAAGTCTCAAAAAACCGATTTTCTTATTACACATATTGACTACCTCTCGAAGCTCTGAACATCAGAAACCTTCTAAATCATCACCCAGTGACAGCCAGACACTTAAAAATAATCTTAATTCAGATAGACATGAGTCATTCAGAGATGGCCTTTTCAGTTGTCACTTTGCTATAGAATGGTACTGACATCCAAGTCCTATTTTGCCTTACTGCCTTCATAGAGAATCTGGTCAGGTGGCTCAGTGCAGAACAGATAGCCCACATCTACCTCTCATTCTTTATCTACCAGCTTGGGTAGCCTGCTCAAAGAAGGAAATGAAATTGGTTTAGTAGATTTGCTTTTTAGCATACACATTCTGACTTACAGAGCTACTACTCTACACCTATCATTTCTCATAATAAATGTTTACAATAAAAACTTAAAAGATTTAAAGTAGTCAGGTGGCACACTGTCCTAATTTATCTTATTTTCTGCTGAAAACAACCAATGAACAGTTTAAGTATTTCCATGTGGATAAATAATCTCCTGTAATATCCCAGGCTACATTGCTGCCTTCCCTTTCCTCAGTGAGTTATATCCTGGATTTTCATTCTCAGCTCTGACTCTAATGCACAGGTCTACAAATACAGGAGGAATGAAAATGGGTCAAATCCACACCACGCTCAGATACCCTGGGCTCTCTTTATGCTCCTACTATAATCTACTTTTGTCTTGCATATCTCTGTCATGGAGAGAAAATGCAGATGAACTGATGCAATGGCATGTGGATTCTACTAATGGTATCTGTTCTTTGATGATTCATCAATTACTTCTTTTGTTCAATATTTTTGACAAATAAAATACAAAGACCAAAGAGCTATACTTTTAAAGCCTACCATTCTGAGATAAGCCTTTGAAACTTCACATTTCCAAATAAATTTATGTGAACATATCTTTACAACAGAAACTCATATTTTCACACCATGAAAGTAAAGATTTACCTATGATTGTGCATCTAAGAATAACTAACATCATTATCCTTCCTAATTTTTGAAGTTAAAGATAATTGGGCCTGACAAGGTAAACATTATTTTATGAGTTGGAAAATGCTACTAGTCCTTTCCCAAAGGGCTGCATTAGTTTATAATTCCACCAGTAAAACAAAAAAGTACCAATTTAACTAACCTTTTGCCAACCTTAGATGGTAATCAATTTAAATTCTATTTTGCATTGTTACTAGCACCAACACTGAGGATGTTTCTACATGTTTACTTATTCACTTAAGTTCTTGCCTGTTTCTTTCTTTGCCAGGTCATTTGCTGAGATATTAATGATTTTCTTCTGCTTCATGGTACTTATTTATCGTCTAATTATTTGCATTTATTATAAATTTACTAATTTAATAAAGGTGGTAACTACTTACCTAACATATTTGGTACAAATATAATTTCTCGATTTTTACTTAGTAAAATATGTTCCAGTTTTCTCTGGTGGTTTTCCTTATTATGTTCAACCTTGAAAAGACAGAGTTATGCCAAAACTACCAAAACATAAACATAGATCCACTTTGTGCTTATCCCAGCTTGAAGAGCTAAGTATGAAGTTGGTGGCAACATTTAGTTACACATTTGTCATCTACAACACTGTCATCAAAATAGAAATACCAGCTTGAAGACTCTCATCAAATCTTCTCAAGTCCTACCCTTACCACACACCATGCTGTTCCCTGTTTAGGGTTTGGTTAAAGAGCTTACATTTTGTTTTTCTCTCTTCTTCATAATTTACTTAGAGGAGCTGACATTCTTTCCATTGGGGCTTCTTTATTTTCCCCATAATTTTATTGAGAAACAAATAGCAATGAGACAGTTTCAAACCAAATTGG
>NDGN011397433.1:0-11207 GCA_002564285.1 Tympanoctomys barrerae
GTCTGTTCAGGATCCTGCGGCCTGGGTTGTCTCACTCACTCGCCGGGCCTGCACTCTGGGTCTATTCAGGATCCGGAGGGCCCCAGGTCGTCTCACTCACTCTCTGGGCCTGAGCTCTGGATCTCGTTCACTGTTTTCAAGATTCTGCTACTTTCATTTCATCTTCAGTTCTCATCTCTCACTGCACCTCCACCCTAGTAGTGTTAGTGATCCTCCATCTCTGGGAGATTGTAAGCCTTTCCTTTGCTTGTGGCCCAATAACCTGACCCTAACGCCTCAAGATACCAAGTTATTCTCCATGCTAGGCATAAGGAGATGCCTGGGCATATGGTCAGTGCCTTTGATGGACCACTGAAGGATGATCTGGACACTGCTGTCTGCTCTATTCCTTCAATCAGAGAGCTTACACGTTAGCGTTCATACGTGCATTCACACGTATTCGCACAGAAGCAAGACTCCTGGAAACATAAGCCAACAGCCTTTAGCCACGACCCTCCATGCCCTCTTTTCCAGGGCTTTGTCAGATTCACTCATATTCATATATTTGTAAATCTCTCAACTCCTATTTTTTACAATGTTAATGGCCTTTGTAAAATCTTTCTTTGTGTAATGACTGTTGTTTTTTGTTTGTTTGTTTGTTTTGTTGTGGAACCAGGGATTGAACTCAGGCCCTTGCGCTTGCCAGGGAAGTACTTATTCCACTGAGCCATCTCCCCAGCCCCTGTGTAATGACTGTTTAGCTTGCCCTAATTGAACAGTGACTAGAAGATCAGAATCAGAAATTAAGGATTTGCCATGAACCGAGTGTTTTTGCCCTCCCAAATTCATACATTGACACACTAACCTCTAAAGCAATATTATGCACACCTATAATTCTAGTCCTGTGGATGCTGAAACAAGAGGATTAAAAGTTCAAGGCTAGACTGGTTATGAAGTGAGTTTAGGGCCAGCCTGAGCTATACAGGAAGATCCTATCTCAAAACAAATAATCTAAAATAAAACAAATAAAATAATGTCACTAGGAGCCTTTGGGAAGTGGCCAGGTCGTGGGGGCAGAGCCCTTATGAATGGAATTGTATAGGAATGCTCTTAACCAAAAAGGTCGGACAGAAACCCCTTCGGCCTTATGGGGTTGGAGCAGGAAGACAGCCATACAGGAGGATATGCGCCCTGCACTTCGGTCATTGACTTCCCATCCTCCAGAACTATGGCTTATAAATAAGCCGCCCACTCTATAGCTTTTTGTTAAAGAAGCCTGAGTGGACTTAGACAAGATTCTTAGAATTTTAGAATAACAAAGTCCTTAGACCTTTCATTCATTAAATGAGTCTTTATGAAGTCTCTACTTTGTGCCTCACATGCGGTATTGAGTCATATAGTTCAGTCTCCTCATTTTAGGGATAAGAAATCTGAGGTCACATGGCCGTTTAAATGGCAGGTTCATCTAAATGATCTGACTCCCTTTCCTGGTTCTTTAAATCCCACAAAACTGCAAAGAAATTCATCTTAAATTTTAAGCATCAATTTAAATCAGATGGTGAGTTTAAGAAGAATTGTAGGGACCAATGAGATATCTCAGTGGACTAAAAAAGCGCCTGCTTAGGCAAGATTAAACAAGTGCAGGGACTGCAGTTCAATCCCTGGCACCACACGCCACGCCAGGCCCACACAGCAGGCTGAGCTGGCCAGAGTTTGGGAAGGCGTGGTGGCACAACCAAAAAAACCCCAAATACATTAAAAAAAAGAACTGTCATCAGAATTATCACAGATCCAAGAACAATTTCACCATTACAGAGTAGAAAGATAAATTACCTAAACTACTCTTAGAAAACATAATTACATAGTCATTGCTCTCTAGATTAATAGTAATGAATGGAGTTAGACAGATTCATAAACATTTACCTGTAATTACAAAATCTCCAAACTCTAAAACCATAATCATACCCATCCCCAACCCCCACATGCTTTAGATAACTCATTTGGCAGCAAGATCTGAATTTACGAAAAGCCATGTGGCAACAAAACCTTTCCTGAACTGATAGAAGTCAATTGTCCTTATCCAATTTATTATGAATATCCATGCCTTTTCCTGTAGAGGCATCAATATTTTTCCTAGATACCTTATATATGGTTTAACATATTATATAGATATCATCCCATGCAATTAGGTATTATGAATCTGTATTATATTTAAAATACATATACCATAGCCAGGCTTGGCGGCACATGTCTGTAATCCCAGCACTTGGGAGGCTGAGGCAGGAGGATCACCACAAGTTTGAGGCCAGCCTGGACTCTCATAGTGAGTTCAAGGCCAGCCTGAACTACAGAGTGAGACCCTATCTCAATAAATAAATAAATAACACATACCTGAGTTCAAAATTGGTATAAACCATACTGTTTCTTAGCCTTCTCCCAATTCCCAGGTAACATTAATTGCTCTGAGACTTCACTGCTCTTTACAGAACTTTTTAAAAAGTTAAACCCTAGGATTTACTATGTGCCCCGAATTAATTTGGGGATCTGACTTGGTGAAGCTCCTCCCTGCCCACGCAATGACTGGTGTTTATATTAGGGCTAGATGGCTCTGACGGCGAAGTGATGGACACGGTCCCAGGCCACGCGGCAGTGGTCTACCCTGCGTGCCCTGAGCTCGCCACTCCCACTGGTGAATCCCTTAGCTCTGTAACTTTATTACTGATTCCCCGCCCCCCCACCCTGCTTAGCCCCTCCCACAGGACTTGTGACTGGCTCAGCAATCTTCCCCGAGCCTCTGCCAGCCCTTTCCTAGCTGATTTGCCAGCCACCCTTCCACTTCTACACAGGCATTTCCATCATTCTGTTGGGAAACATTATTTCATTTATAGTAAGGAAAACATAAGGAAGTAGAATAACTTCACCCCGACCTCCCGGTAACAGGCAAGTCAGAGTACCCCCAATCATCCGTCCGTTGATTCATTTCTGAGCTCTTCTTTTAATTAATACTCACTGTTGCTAAAGTTCTACAATTTGGAAAAAAAAAAATCGCTTCTTTAACAATTAGAATGCCAGAGTTAAATAAATGTAAAATGACTTTTAGAAGAAAGCAGACCTACCCGAGCTTCACTAGATGTTATACTTCCCCACAGAAGATCAATCACTAAGTTCTAGTGAATGGTGAAAAAACGAAGTTGGAGGGCAGGCGGGGATGGCCACGGTACATTTCTGAGGCAATAGCATTTGCTTTTCTTTTGGAATACAATGAGCACAGCAGAGGAATGACAGAAACTGAGCATCAGCCTCTTACCTGGTTTTTCTTCTTGCCAGTCTTGCTGCCCTGGGCCCCACACTGTAGCCAAGAGCTCTTTTACAACGTGATTTGATCAAGTCTCTTCCCTATCTAAAACTCTTCATTTGAGCTGAGGATATAGCTCAGTGATGGAGTGCATGCTTAGCAATCCTGAGAACACGGATTCAGTCCCCAGTATGCAAATAAACAAAAACAAAACAAAAAATTCATTTCCAATTGGCCCAAAGATATTGTGTGTGCCCCTCGCCATGATTTGCAAATCCCGTCTGGTGCCTGCTTCTATCTCCATTTACATCTATTTGCCAGCCTTATTGAACTTTTTTTAGTCTTCTGAAATGTACTCTCCTCTCTCAGTCCCCCATCTTCATTGTAAGCTTCTTAGAGTTGGAGGAATTGTCCAGGATTTTGTCCAGGATTAAAATCAAGACAATATGAATTTAAGAGCAAGTATTAAATGCCACAACGCAACTGTTTAAACATATATACAATCAGTGTAGGTAACTAGCCAGACATGGTAGCACACACCTGTAATCCCAGCTATTCAGGAGGCTGGGGCTAGAGGGTTCCAAGATCAAGCCCAGCCTGGGCAATTTAGCAAGATCCTGTCTCCAAAAAAAATGAAATGGGCTGGGAATGTAGCTCGGAGCTAGAGGTATAGGGGTGTGTGTGTGTGTGTGTGTGTGTGTGTGTGTGTGTGACTAATATTTATACCAGGAATGTACTGAGTCCTGGTCGTGTTTTAACTCCCAGCATGCCTTCTGTAGTCAATAGTATGATGCCACTGTTCATGAAGAAGGAACCATTTAATGGCTTGCCCTGGAAAGAGATAGAGATTGCCACCTCAAATAGGCAAAGTGGTACATTGCCTCAAGCTGAAATCACTTGAGGAATTGTAACTTTCACACGATCACTTGGCCTATCTTTTCCTACATGCAGCAAGACATACAGACTCAAAAACACAAAAACCAAACAAACAGAAGAGATATAAAGACTCTTCGGGCAGGAATAATTTTCACATAACAAAGCCAAAAAAAAAAAAAATACATACTTGATTATCATATACGGGTAATTATGGCTTCAGTGAACATGGAAACAAACCATGAAGTAACTCTTATCTTCCACTAGCTTTTACGAGCCCTCTTCCCACACATCTCTTAAGAACACCCCTAAAAATTACTACCCTCATGAAGATAGCCATTTGTCCGTCATTACTTCATAAATCTATTGTTCTTTGTCTAAGTATAAAAGCAACATGCTTGGGGCATTTCTTTAGATTTTCACTCTTATGAAGATCCCCTTGTACATCTAAATTAAATAAAATGTTTATGCTTTTCTCTAGTTAATCAGTTCTTGTATTAATTGTTTCTAGATCCAGCCAAAGAGCCCACATAAGAACTAAGAGGGGGTAGAGGGGTTCTTTCTCCCCTACATCCTCACATAACTTGTAAGTAGCTGTAAGTAGTGAAGTCACGTATGTGTGACCACAGAGCATGTATTCTTTCAACTACACTGTCCTACCTCCTTTAAACAAAGAACTATGCATAAAAGATGAGACTAGCCCATCTGAACAATTAATGAAGTAATAAACAATATGTTGTTGAGTTTAAGAGTTTGAGGAATTCAAAAAAAGAGAGAGCACTGTGTGAGCTGGCCTAGTGCTGGAAGAGAAGATGTGCTATACTCAGCATTTGAGTGGGGCCCTGGAGGAATACAGAGATGTAGTCAGGGGCAGTTGACACTAAACAAGGTTTGCAAGGCGAAAACAAAGCAGGACAGGAAGTCGGGGTGAAACTTGTTCTATGGTAAGTGAGAAATGGACTGAGGTGAAGAGGAAATGGAAAATAAGGTAATCTGAAGGGAACATAAGGTAAAATTTAGTGAAAGAATATAAAGATTAAGAGAAAAAGTCAAACATGGAGGAAGATTCTTCATTGAGGAAGATAGTCATTGGACAAAGGTAGAGAGTACAATGGAGCCAGATCATGCACATATTTAACATATACAAAGATAACTTCAGCATTTTGTGAGTCAGTGAAGCAAGGAAGGTGCAATTTAAACAGTACTGGTGGTTGTGCTCAACCTCCCACACAGAAAGGATCTGCTAGGATAGTCACTCAAGAATTGGGAGCTGGGGTCTGCTGGTCCCCCCTCCAGTCTCTGTTCCTGTATCTCTCTCACAGTGGGAGTCTTCCACTGTGTCAATTGTGACCTGATGTTGAAAGAAAGTGAATTATTCCATTCAATATTGGTTCTGTGTCCCACAAATGAAAGCAAATTTGTTCTTCAAAATGAAAGGAGTTGGGGGCTGGCAGGTTAGCTCAGTTGTCTAAAGCACCTTCTTGAGCAAAATCAGTCACAATCAGTAAGGCTCAAGGGACTGCGGTTCGATCCCCAGCACCAGACCCACACTTAAGGCAGCCTGAGCTAGCCAAAGAAGAGCGAAATAAAAGGAGCAAAGAAAAGGAGAAAAGAGGAAGGGAAGAAAAGAGAAGACAACTAGGGGGAGGCATTATTTGCCATGCTGGAAAAAAATTGCACTCTACCATTTGTTCCTCTGACTTCTGACCTAAAACACTTGTAGAGGCAGCTCCATTGATTAAGAGAAAACTACTCATACTAGTTTAAAACAGTAAAGTTCTGTTTACTGGCCTTGAATGGGGCCCTAGAGGAATAGTAAGATATAGTCAGGGGCAGTTGACAGTAAACAAGGTTTGCAAAGCAAAAACAAAACAGGAGATGAAGTCAGTGTGAAACAGAAAATTTATTGGCTTATCTAATTGATAATCCTAGCTATAGTATGGTCTTCAGGCCAGTCCTTCTTTTTTTTTTTTTTTTTTTTTTTTAGGCAGAACCGGAAATTGAACTCAGGTCCTTGCACTTACCAGGCAAGGGCTTATTCTACTGAGCTATCTCCCCGGCCCCTTCAGGCCAGTTTTTAACATAGAAAATTAGGGGCCAGTTTGTGATAGAAAGTGTCCAAAAATGAGAGCGTCTGGAGAAATCAGAAAAAGCAGGCACTGGGCTGACAAGTGTAGAAGTTGGACTTCAAAAGGTCAGAACTGTCCTGTGCAGCTTCAGAAAGCTTGGAATAAGAACACAGACCACTGTTGGGGGCCTCTCTTCCTGCAGGTATCAGACATGCAGATCACTGACTCCAACCAAGCTGAGGGCTGGGGGAAGAAAGCTAGAGGCTGCCCAAGCTGCTGAAAGGGACACCCAAGAATGGACAGGACCACAGGAGCAAAGTGCCTTGTTCTTTTCTCCCCAGTCAATAACTTGTGGGTACAAGGGACCTCAAAAACATAGTCCCAGTCTTTTCCAAGACCAGAAAGACAATGGAAGAGTGGAAGATAAGGAGTGGACAGCCCATACTCACAGCACAGGATGCTGCTGAAACTCTTGAGTCACAACTGAGCCAAATCCAGGCATTCAAGGGGAGAAATCCTCTCTGAGCTCTGTCTGCCTCCTTCAGAATCCACCTAACAGATAAATAAATTCAGCTACCTTATGCCAACAGGTCCAAGCCCCACAAACTGTACCTGCATTGGTTTTCTATGTGTGTGGGAATCTAGTGTGTGAAACAATGTACACACTTGTCTAAAGGAGCCATTTATCACTGCATTGTTTTCACTGTGCCTTAACTTATTAGCTTTATTCCCTGCACCTTAATAAAACCTCTGCCACTGTGAGGCACAGTTGCAGGGCCTTTCAACAACTCTTCCCAGGCAGAGGATCTCCTGGGGCCGCTGACTTTAAAATACAAGTCAGTACTCCGCCCTCTGGTCAGCAGAGACCAACACAACGCATTTCTTTTCTCTTTACTTCGATCTCTCTCCCTCCCTTCCTTGATTTTCTCTCTTCCTCTCCCCATCTCTCCTTTTCTTTCTTCTTCCTTCATCTGTTCCCCTTTCCTATCATCTGGCTTCACTTGGACATTTGTGGGGCAGAACACCAACCCAAAGAAACAAAGAAGCAGGAAGGCACATCGTCTTGCCACTACCTTTGGTCCACCTGCCACTGGTCCCTTCTCTGCCCACTCAGGCCTCCCAGGATGGATGTCACCCGCCTGCTCCTGGCCACCCTACTGGTCTTCCTGTGCTTCCTCACTGCCTGCGGCTACCTGCCCCTTGAGGAGAAGCCCAAAGATGATGGATGCCTGAGAAACAACTCCTCTAAGAACCTACTGGATTTCCCCTCTGTCTCTATTGTGGGTAAGCACCTGGGCATGAGGACCAGTCTCTGGCCCATGGGGGGGAAAGAGGGCTATAGGATAGATGTCAAGCCTGTTCCCTACGCTGCTATCAGGACCTGTTGCCATGGCTACAGTGCCTCCTCATTCTGAAAAATAGTCCTGGGGAAATACATAGTGCTCATTGATTCATTTGGTCTGTGAAAGCCCTGCATAGGGGCTGGGGAGATGGCTCAGTGGAATAAGTGCTTCTCTGGCAAGTGCAAGGGCCTGAGTTCAATCCCTGGTTCTGAAAAAAAAAGAAAGCCCTGCATATACCATCAGCCTGATGAAACAGCATGTTAGAGAGCCCAAGGAAGGCTCAAGTTAAGATGCTTGGTAAACTTGATTTAACTTAACATCTCTAATACTAAATAAATCACAGAACTCCGGAAATGCTGCAGATTAAAACCAAATCTAGCAGGATTGAAACTTCCTCTCATCAAAAACTATGAGAGCCATTAGAGTGTCACTGCAGAGGCTATGATCTGACTTCACCTGATATGAAGAACAACAAAAGGGTGCTGAGGCGATAGCCCAGTGGTAGAGCATGCGGTCAGCATGCTGAAGGCTCTGGCTTCAATCCCCATATCTAAAATAGTAATAATAATAATGATAATAGATGTATTTACTATGTGCTGAGCACTGTGAGGTGGGCACTGTAGGGCTTTTTGTGGGGGAGAGGAGGTGGCAGTACTGGGGTTGTAACCCAAGGCCTCACACATACCTCAGAGTACCACACACTAGGTAAGTGTTCTCCTTTTGAGCTATATCCTCACATGCTCACCCTTTTTTTGGCACCAGAAGTTGAACTCAGGACCTCACTCTTACAGGCATGTGCTGTATCACTGAGCTATATCCCTAGTCCCCTCACCTCTTTTTGAGACAGAGTCTCACTAAGTTACCCAGACTGTGTGAGCTTGAGACCTGCCTGCCTCAGTCTTGTAAATTACTGGGACTATAGATGTGTGCCATTAGACCCAGCTGGCCATGGTTTTGTCTATCATTCATCATTTTAAAGAAATTAAGGCTTACAACAGTCAAGAAACTAGCCTAATATCCCAGTTCTTCATTGATAGTGTCAGTTTTCAAACACAGATGAATTCTGCATTTAATCCAAAACTAATATCTTTATTGTCTTGGCTCTCATTAGGAAAAAAGGGTATTTTCTAGGCACATCAGATAAGTAAAGTCAGGCAAGGGAGGGAACATCAACAGTCCCATTGCTAGACATTTCACTTTAAAAAACAACACTTTTTTTTATGCGTGTGTGTGTGTGTGTGTGTGTGTGCAGGATCTCATTATACAGCTTGGACTCATAGTGATCCTCCTGATTTCTGCCTCCCTAGTGCTGGGATTACAAGCAAGTGCCACCATGCCCGGACTACAGCTCAGCATGCCCGGGGGCAGGGCTGGCGCTGCATGTCATGCCAGGGATCAAACCTTGGCTCCTGCACTTACCTAAGCACTTAGTCTGCTGAGCTATACCACTGGCCCTGAAAACTAACACATTTTAATATAAGCAACTACTTTGAAGATAACAATAAGCAATGTACTAACCATCATTACTCTATCTTGTCTTAAAATTTTGTACAATTGCTTTTATTATTTTTTCTCTTTAAGCACACACGTGCACACACACACACATACACACACACACACACACACACACACACACACTTATCCTCTCAAAATTAGTAGTATAGAGCCAGGTGTGGTGGCACATGCCTGTAATCCCAGCACCTGTGGGGCGGAGACAGGAAGATCACCATGAGTTTGAGGCTAGCTTGGGCTACATGGTGAATTCAAAGCCAGCCTGAACTGCATAGTGAATATATACTTGTTATATATGGCAGAGTCAGGATTCTATCAGATTTGTCCAGCTCCAAGCTCTGAGAAATAAAAAATAGGTGGTATAGGCACATCCAGGCTCTAGACAGTGTCAATTTTCATTTTTTTGTTTTTGTCTTTTTGAGACAGGGTCTCTATATACAGTTCAGGCTGGCCTTGTACTCACTCTGTAGCTGAGACTGGCCTTAAATTTCCAAAGATCTGTCTGCCTCGGCCTCCCAAGTACTGGGATTTATAGGCATACACCACCATGCCCAGCTTATATTAACTTTCATACCACAATGCTTTTGTACCTGCCAGATTAAAGACTAAAGAAGGGGGTAACTGAGCAGCAGCCCACAGCCATCAAGGTCAAGGGACCACGCCTCTCAGAGACGCCATAGGCAGGTCTTAAGACCTTTTTGTTTGCCCCCTCTGAGGATATCACTTTGAGCGCCTGGCTCCAGCTCAGCAGCCAGGCTAACAAGAACCTGTGGACTCCAGTCCCTCCATGTGATTAATTTAGCCAGCCCCTCCTCCTCCTCCACCCTGAAACTTCCCAGGGCCCCCTCTGCTCCTCCTATTTCACTGCAGCTCACAGCCCCTGAAACATCTGGCTTTGCTTCTTCTGTCTCTCTTTGAAGCACTAAAGAAGAAATCCAAAACAATCAGCAAAAAAGAAGCAGAAAAGAGGAAAAGATCTTCCAAGGTAGGCCTGGGAGTTCTCATTTTGGAAATAGAATTGGACTTAAAAGGGAGGACCTGTGGTTTAAAACTATATGAAAGAGGGCCGGGTAGATGGCTCAGTGAATAAGCGCTTCCCTGGCAAGCATAAGGACCTGAGTTCAATCCCTGGTTCCATGCAAAAAAAAAAAAAAAAAAAACTATATGAAAGATTGTCCAAGTCTGCATTATCCAAAGAACTGAAAACTACCTGAATTCCTCCTGGCCTAGAGCCACAAGCGAAGCCCCCACAGAAGCCCAAAGAGCTGAAGTTCTCTGTGAAAAATAGTTTATTTGCTGAAAAGCAGCTTCTGATACCAGAAATTTCACCATCACTCATGCTTTTGAATGAATACAGTGTTTATCAAACCTCAGATTTTTCCACAATATTTACCATATCTGAGATTTACCTATTTATTTAAAATCAAAATTTCAAAATAACTATGATAGAAAACCAGTATCCCTATAAATAGATGGTAACTATAAAAAAGGGAACATAAAACACTGTTAGCTGTGAAATCTAGCTGAATGGTATCATTGCCTATCAAAGGCTTTCAATCTGAGTTTTAAAGTATTAAAGAAGCATTTGAGACATGTCAGCACTAAACTCTCAGGTTGAAGCAGAAAGAATCCTTCTCACTGCATGATTCAGGGTCATTTACTATTCAGGTAGCACCTAAAATGATACCACCGTAACACAGGTTGTACACTTTGGGAAGCTGGACTGAAGCACTGTTGAACATATTATTCCTGTTTGGAGCACCTCAGTCCACCAGGTCAGCTGTAACCAGACCAGGAAGCACCATACTAGGTATTAGGAAATAAGACCTGGCATACTGATCTTTAGGAAGTCCCTGACCCTCTCTGGACCTGTCTTGCTGGCTCTAAAGTGAATAAAGGATCAGATGACTGACAGGATGACACAGAGGCCAAATATGTGTGCATACTAGACACTGGGGATAGAGACATGAACAAAAGAGACAACCCTGCTCTTGTGGAGTTTGCATTCTTGTGGGGAATAATAGGCAAACAGCAAGTAAATCAGTAAATGGATTAAGTTCAGATGACAAATGCTATAATGATATAAAACATGAATTTCCCTAAGGAAGAACTTTCTCTTTTTTTTTTTTTTTTTTT
>NDGN011397455.1:0-10838 GCA_002564285.1 Tympanoctomys barrerae
ACTCACTCGCCGGGCACGCGCTCTGGGTCTATTCAGGATCCCGCGGCCTGGGTCGTCTCACTCTGATTCCTGCGTGTTTATACAGACCTTTTTACTATGTGTTTTGTTTTCTTTGTGCTCACCTCCTTTTTTTTTGGAAGGTTGATTTTCATTTAAATTGTTACTTTTAAATAAAAATAATTATATATTTAGCCTTTCTATGGATACAGCCTTTGTTGCATATCATAAACAATACAAAAATCTAGTAACTCTCTTTCCTTTTGCTATATCAGTTTTATGTACTTCACTATATTTAAGGTTTTTATTAAGCCTCAAATTGTTCCTGTTACTTAACTTAAAAAGTTAAAGAATTTAAGTAGTCTTCTAGTTTTTAGTTTTTTGTTTCACATTTGTTACTTCTGTATTTCCAAAGCTGCTATCATGTAATGTTCTTGCCCTCTTTATTCTCAGTATAAAAATAGACCTTTTTAGAGAAGTTTTAGATGCAGAGCAAATTGAGAGTGCAGAGTTCTCATATGTCTTGCTATCAATGTCACCCAACAGCATGGTAAATATATCGTAATTAATAAAGCTCCACTGACTTATCCTCTCCAGAGTGCACAATTTACATTAGGTGTTGGACATTTATTTTATGAGTTGACAAGTGTGGAATGACACATATCCACCGTCCAGTGTCATAAGTGTAGTTTCTCTGCCCTGAAAATCCTCTAAGCTCTGCTTATTCATCTCCTTTCCTCTTAAATTCTGACAGGTATTTTATCATCGTGAAAGTTTGGGTGGTGTCCAGGATGTAATGCAGTTGGAAATAGTATAGTTTATGCTTTTTTTCAGATTGACTTCTTTCCCTTAGTAGTATACATTTTTTCCCTCTATGTCTGTCCATGACTTATTAGCTCTTTTTTCTCTTTTTTCTTTTTTCTTAACATCAGATAAGATTCCAGTGTCTTAATGCACAACAGTTGTTTATCTGTTCATCCGCTGGAAGAAATCTTGGCTGCTCTAAGTTTTGGTGGCTATGAATAAAGTTGCTATAAATGTGTACATTGAGGATTTTGTGTGCATGTAAGTTTTCCACTTCGAGCATGCACCAGTGCTGAATCATATGGTGTAGTATCTGTCTGCCTTTGTAAGAAACTGTCAAACCATCTTCTAACGGCTGCACTGTTTTGCCTGCACCAGCAAACAATAAGAGTCCTTCACTAGCATGTGATGTTATCAGTGTTCTGATTTTCCATAGTATAGCAGGCATGTAGTGGCAGCTTACTGTTGCTCCCCGTCCCCAATCTGGTGATTGAACCCAGGGCCTTTGCACTGAGCTAGCTACGTTGCTCTTTCAGCTTTTTGAGTCAGGATTGAATTGTCTAAGCTGGGCTCAAGTTTGCCTACTTCCTGCTTCAGCATCCTACAGTTCTGGGGTTGTAGTTAATGCACTACCACACCTAGCTCTCTCATAGTTGTTTTAATTTGTAGTTCGACAGTTAGAAATGATGTTGAGCATTTTTTATGCTTATTGTCATCTGTGTATCTTCTTTAATGAAATAGCTGTTCTGATGTTTTTGCCTATTTTTAAAATCAGGTGGTTCTTTTCTTAGTGTTGATATTTTAGGTAACAGTCCTTTATAGATAAGTCTTTGCAAATTCTTTCATTTTGTGGCTTACCTTCCCATCCTTTTGATATCCTTAACTTTTAGTCACAGACCTATTGTTAGGTTGTTTCCTTCTTGCCTCTACTCCTTAATAGAAGATTATATGGGCTATATTATTATTATTATTGAAACTTATTCTCTGCTTTGTTACTCAGATAGGCCAGGGCAGAGACATTTTAAGGTCTTATAGGCTTGAAATACTTTGTTGTCCACACATAAAGGAAACTTGGGCTAGATATAAAATACTCAACTCATATTTTCCCCCTTATCTAAAAGTGTTACTTCGTTGTTTTCTAGTATAATTTGTTGGTGAAGTTTAAAAGAAATCTGATTTTTCTTATCCTTACAGGTGATGTGGCTTTGTGTTTAACTTTTGCATTTTAAATTGTATAACTGATAGAACATGAAGTTTGTATATATTGGTGGGGGAGGACAGTGTTTCAATACATTATACATTGTGTAATGTTTAAATCAGGCTGAACATACCACCTCAAACATTTACCTTGTTTGTGTGTATGTGGCACTACTGGGGATTGAACCAATGGCCTTACAAGGAGTTCTATCTTTTGCCCCTTTAGAAGTTTTTTGTTTTTGAAGTTTGAAAAAGAGAGGATATGCCTAAATTGCTCACGCAGGTCTTTCACTTTGCCATCTGCCTGCCTCAGACTTCCAGGTGGCTGGGATTACAGGTTGGTTGGCTTGCTTGCTTGCTTTCTTGTTTAGTTTTGGTGGAACTGGGGATTGAACTCAAGCCCTTGCGCTTGCCAGGGAAGTGCTTATCCTACTGATCCATCTCCCCAGCCCTCTAGGTATCATTTCTTGATGGCCATTCAAAATCCGTTCTTCTAGATTTTTGAAATGTGTAGTACATTGTCCTTATTTTTATTTATAGTCTTCTTACTGGGCAGTAAATAGTACAGCAGAACTTTCAGCTGTAACTGTACATACTTGTTTCTGGTTTTTGTGTTTACACGAATTACATTTCCTTGGACTATTCTTTGGTTTGTAAGATGTTCCTGTGAAGGAGTAGGGAAAGCCAGAGTCAATTTTCCCTGGGTTGTTATCAGTGTATTTGGGTAGTTATTATTGTCTTTCAGAGATAGGACTTGCTCACGGGCTTATTGTTCCATAGTAGATATGTGTTTTCTCTTGTAATACTTTCTGTGATCTGTTTCCTTTAGGACTTTGTTATCTATTTTCTCTTCTTGTATCGTAATTCTTCTTTCTCCTATCTCTATTATTTCTGTACTGCATTTTTTTTCCCTTAGGGTAAGATCTGGTTTTTGGTAAGGGATTCTAGCTTCTGGATGGAATATGTAGATTTTTTCACTCACCTGTGAAAACTTGCTTTTCTCCTGATCTTCCGGTTTTCTCCAGTGATAAACTCCACTCCTTTTGAGGGATTTGTTGGTGGTGTGGGCATTCTGAGTTCCTTTTCATTTCCCTTTGATCTCTTCTGCTCAGCTGCTGATCCTGAATAATGGATAATTTAGACACATTCTGTTCTATTCTGAGATTTGTGGCAGTTATCCTTTACCTAGTTTTGTTGGAGACATTGTTAAGTGCTTCTGATTATCCTAGTTGGTATGTTGATTTTCAGGAATTGACTTTGGGAGTTTATACTGTCACCACAGTTGCAAGACTAACTGATTTTATTAGTGTAATTGTGACTAATAGGTAAGGCACTTGAATTTTTTGAAAAGGTTAGTTTGAAAGATTAGTTCAGGTCTACTTCGTGTAAAATTGTGTATTTTAACATCTTACAAAGTGATTTTTTTGAACATCTGTTTGTGACCTATTGAGAAGTCATTCATAAATGTGAGATATAATTTTTGTCATTGCCATTCTTGTTGATTTTAAGTGCTAGTATGCATTGTTTACCTTACTGCAAAATGAATTGTGTGTAGTCTCATAGAAATTTTAATTATAGTATAGTACATGAAATTATATGTAAATAAATGATTTTAATATAAATGTGTAAAAGCCACTGAAGTTTTACTAAAATTAATAAGCATAATTTAAAATTTAAAATTCCTTGCTTAATGGAAATGAATATTGTTTAGAGAAAAGCTAAGGTAAAAATTAAGTAATTTTATTATTTTTATATATAATGTATAATTATATTTAATCTTTGGATGTTTTGTGAAAGAAATTGACAATTTAGTGTTGAGATTTACAATTTTATACTTGCCTAATTGTCTTTCATGTAGCAAATGTTAGGTGATCATTTTCACTATGAGCATATGGAAAAAGACAGTATTAATATTTTGTTAATCTTATTAGTAAAGATTACATAATCTATTGAATCTAACTTCAAACTATGGAGATGCAAAATAAAATTATCAATTTTTCATAGGAACTGAAGTTAAAAGATGAAGAATGTGAAAGGCTTTCAAAAGTTCGAGATCAACTTGGACAGGAATTGGAAGAACTCACAGCTAGTCTGTTTGAGGTTGGTCTATTTATGTCTTGGCCAACAGCAACATCTCAGTTTTTATATACCAGTAGACTTATTTTTTGAAGGAATCTTGAAAAGGATATGCTTAGCTTTATGTATATTCTTAAGTCCTCTAAGCAAAAAATAGAATAAAATTGTTAATCAGTATAGAGTCTATAACTTAAAATGAGATAAAAGAAAATATAATACAGGTGTTTTGAGGAATGTTAGAGGGCATGTCTCAGTATCTCCTGCCACTAGGGCCAACATTTCTACTAATGAGAGCAGTGATTCTGAATAGGAGAGTCCCTGGTACAGAGAAATAGAAGTGACAGGTGTATATGTGTAAGAAAGAAAACAGAGGCAGGGATACTCATCTCATTGCTAATTGGCCTGTGCAATTGTGGATGCTGGCAGGCCCCAGGAGCTGTGGAGTGAATTGAGAAGCTGGGGCAGTGGGATAGTGTAGTTCCAGTCTGAGTCCAAAGGCCTCAAAACTAGGAGAAGCCGGAGTTTTATTTAGTCAGAAGGAAGGATTTTTATTAAGGTGATAGTTTTTGCTCTGTTGAGTCCTCTAGTTAATTGGAGGAGATCTGCTTACCTTCAAGAGGACAGTGCATTCATTACTCAGCCTACCAGTTTAAGTGCTACTCTCAGTTAGATACACCCTCACAGAAATACTCAGAATGATATCTGATGAGGTTTTTGGCCACTGTCAAGAGTTAGACAAATTGACAATTAAAGTTAACCATTATACTGGGCTTTAATCCAAAAATGCTAATAATTCTAACTAGTAACTTACAGTATTTCTAGGGAGTGGGAGAGAATTGGGTTAAGACCTTAAGTTTTTAAAAGAGCCTTATAAAAACATGTTGATGTGTTGCTATATGGGCTGATGCCATCATTACTGAACATTTTCTTTTTTACCTGAAATTTGTTCAGGTTTTATTGTAATAAATATATCAGGGCAAAAGTTTACCACCTTTTGTTATTTTATTTATGTAACATCTATTTCAGTTTTAGAAGTATACAGAAGAAAAGAAGCAGAAAGAAATGTCTCCCTCTGTAGCAGGATACAAAGGGCAAGAAATGTGGTTTGTGAAATTAGTAAATCACATCTAAAAAAAAAATAATATTGGGTTTCTAATCTATTCCTAATCTAAAGGAAGTTAATAGCTTTGATGCTGTGAATGCTCTCTGGCTAAAGATGATTTCATTAATGAAAAAAGTTGTATTCACACTAATTGTTTATGAATTGCAAAAAAGGCTAAAAGCTTTTCTGTAATCTTAATTGTACCTCCACATTTTTAGTTTACTGTTGTCTTATGAAATATTTTTCACTTGCATCTTATGTGTGTGTATACTTTTAAAAGAGTTAAAATTACTTAAAATAGACTTCATCTGTACATTTTTTGGTTGTACCTAACATAAATTGCAAATTAGGAATTTATTGTTGTGTATGATGAATAGTCCTGAGTATAACTATACTTTGAAAGGGCCGGCCAGATTGCTCAATGGACTAAAGGGCCTGCTTAGGCAGAGCAGGAGCAGCAGGAATTGATCTCCTGTGTGCTGTGCTGGCCCCAACCCCTAGGTATGCTGAGAGGGCGACTGAGACTGGGCGTGGTGGAGTGTACCTGTAATCCCAGCGCTTGGGAGGCTGAAAACAGGAGAATCACTGAGTCCAATCTATGTAGTGAGACCCTGTAGAACCTGTACTAAATAAATTGAAAAAAAAAAATTATACTTTGAATGTAGCAAAATTGAGTGTGTAAAAAAGATGGTACAGTGTAATAAAATACTTAAAAATGTTGTAATACAAAATTATTTTATTCCTACTGAAATATTATTTATATATGTATTTTAATATATATTTAGTGAGGACTATGTTTGAATGTTACCCTGTTTTTGAAAATTCTATTTTAGCAATTTATGACTCGTAATGGTCTAATCCAAGTTTTATTTTTAAAGTGTTCACCATTGCTGGCTGTTAGAGAAAACTATTTTAAACAACATTAAGATTCCATCTTCTCCCAGAAATAATGGCTATCATCAAATCAAATAATTACAAATGCTAGGAGGCTGCAGGAAGAAAGGAACCCTTTTACCCTGCTGGTGGGAATCTAAACTAGTATTGTCACTATGGAAATCAGTATAGAGATTCCTCACAAAGTAAAACTAGAAATTTCACTTGACCCAGCTATTCCTCCTTTAGATGTTCTCCTGAAAAAGTTAAAGTCACACTGCAGTGCTGCATGCATGTTTGTAGCAGCACAGTGCGCAGTAGCTCAGTCTTCCAAGCGGCCCATATGGCCATCAACAGATGAGTGGATAAAGAAAGTGTGGCACTTACAGTGGATGCTGCACACTGCTCTTCCACAAAGAAGGATAAACTTGAATCATTTATAGGAATATGATACACCTTGAGGCCGTAACATTAAGTGAAATAAATCAGATGTACAAGTTTAAGTATCATTTAAATATTATAAATAAAGAGCGAAATAAAAAGTAGACAGCAAGAAGTAGGGAGAGAGATCTTTCTCAGATGGAAAGTGGGGTTAAGAGATGGCAGTTGGAAGGGGACGGTGGAAAGAAATGAAGAAAGGAATTGAGATGTACAGGACCAGCTCCACATAAGGAATGTAAATATAATGTACTACAAACATGTACTACTAAAAAATAAGGTTGGGGGCAACAAAACAATAGATGTAATACTGCTAATACTCACAGACATGCTGATCCCTATGTAATAAGAGTATCTTTTTCTGTGGTTAGTTGTGTATCAAATTTCAGTTCAATTGAGAGTTGTGTAAAGATTTTTCCAGAAAATCCTCTATTGAATTATAGTGTGTAATAAAACTGTATTAGCAAATAATTTTACAAATTAGAAGATGTTGAAGATGTTGCATTTTAGCATCATCACCGTTGTTGTTGTTGTTATTATTATTATTCTGGTACCAGGAATTGACCTCAGTACCTTGTGCTTGCCAGGCAGGTACTTAATCTGCTGGGCTATATCCTTGGTCCCATTAACATTATTTTTTAAAACCCAGAAGACTACACCCCCTTTATTTGAATTATACTAACCACAAACCACTTAAGATCAACGTATTATTGCAAAACTAATCAAGAGAATCAGAACAAGAGAACTACACAACTGAAAAATTTAATAAGATAGCAAGAGTGAATCCTTACTTCACAATAACTTTTTAAAACGTAAGTGAATTGTAGTCCTTATTCTTGAATTGATGAATAGCAAAAGCCTAACTATTTATGGGAAACTCATTTTTGATAAAAGAATACTCATAGGTTGAAAGTGAAGAGGTAGAAACATCAAACTGAGTAACATTGTCTGTATGTCTTATCTAATCTTATCTTTCCATAAAATGAAAGAATATACATTCTCTGAGACCAGTATCACCCTAATATAGAGGGCAACAAAGCAACCAAAGAAAAGAAAAAACTACAGGTCAATATTCCCAATGAATTTGGTACAGAAATCAGTGTAATATACTATACTAATAGAAAGACATATATCTCAATAAAACAATTGGTGTGGTACACTACATTAATAGATAAGTCTTCTCTTCTCTTCTCTTCTCTTCTCTTCTCTTCTCTTCTCTTCTCTTCTCTTCTNNNNTCTTCTCTTCTCTTCTCTTCTCTTCTCTTCTCTTCTCTTCTCTTCTCTTCTCTTCTTTTCGTGGAACCAGAGATTGAACTCAGGCCCTTGTGCTTGCCAGGGAAGTGCTTATTCTACGGAGCCATCTCCCCAGCCCACATCATTTCAATAAAGGAAAACATTTTATAAAATTCAATATCTGTTTATGTTAAAATTGCTCAGTAAAATAGATACTGAAGGAATGTCATTCCACACAGCATATGAAAAACTCATAGCCAATATTACAATCAATGGGGGAAAACAAAGTTTTTTTCCCTAAGATCTGGTGCAGGACAAGGATACCTGTTCTTCACTTGTACTTAACACAGTACTGGAAGTCCTAGCAAGAGGAATTAGACAAGAAAAAAGCAAGAAGTAGGATGAACTGTTCACGGATAATAGCATCATGTGTATAGAAACTCATAGTCAACAACAAAGTTATGTCAGTTGATGTTTCTACACTGAAAAAAAATTGAAGGCAGTCTCATTTTACAGAAATATCAAAAAGAATCAAATACTTAGGAATAAAATTAACCAAAGAGGTAAAAGATTTGTATGTTGAAATTATAATTCACTGATAAAGAGAGTTAAAACACAGATATGTGAAAAGATAGAATTAATCTTGTTAAAATGTCCATACAACTGAAAGTGTTCAATATAGATGGAGTGCAGTCCCTTTGGAAATTACAGTGAAATTGTTTACAATAATAGAAAAATTCCAAAATTCATATGGAACCATGTTACACCTAGATCTCAAATATCCCCTACTGTGTCATGTATTGAGCGGTGGAGCTTTTAGAAGCAGTGTATTATGGGAGCTGTGTACTCAACAGTGGACTGATTCATCAGCTGGACAAGGTGTGTTGCTGGAATTGTGCATTTGGAAGCAGTATTAGTTGGGGCTTTCGAGAGAACACAAGCACATTTTCTTTCATTCAATGTTCATTCATTCATGGAGCTCTGTTAGGTAGACTTGTGTGATCAGAGGCGGCAGTGTCCAAAGTGGCTGGCTGTGGGATTAGAGGTGAAGGAATCACAGTGGTCACCTGTGTGCTGGAGAGCTAGATGATCAACAAGTTGTTCAGCACAAGAAAATGGAAACCACAGAACAAGAGGGATCAAAGTGCAGTCCCAGTCAAAAATTGTAGACCTGAGCTCACCGTGGAGTTGCTGGTCCAATTTGTGCTGAAAGGCTGAAGAAGCTGGAGACCTATGTGCAGAAATGATGACAAACTGGAGCTGTTCCAAAATGGGGACAGTTCTTTCCACCTTTATTTTTTTTAAAGCCTGTTGGTTGGGGACACAAATATCCAGGGGGGTTCCTCCCCTCTTTTTGCTTGTCTACATTTCAGTCATCAACAAACAAACCCAGAGTTTAGCTCCACTAATCTGCAAGAAGTTTCTCAATCCATTCACTTTGCATACCATGATTACTGCTCATAGTCTATCCTTTGTCAGTTTCACATCCAGACAGTTCTTTAAACCATGCTTAATCTCCAAATAAAATAGCAAATTTCATAATTATGACTGATATTACTGTCTCCATACAAACAGAAATATACTAATTCTTCATACTAGAAGGTAGTTTTTCTTCTGATATTCCATAACTTAAATATTACAATGTAGATGTAAGATGTAAGTATATTTAAGTACTGATGTTGTCAATGAGCATCTTACAAAGAAAACAAGTGTATCTGCTTTATATATGTATATATGCACAAAAGTACCAACAACAACAAAAAAACTCATGACAGTTACAATCCCCATTTTTGTGACTGGTCATGCAGTCATAACTGGTGCTTATAACTAACATCTACCTATTATATTCTCTTGACCTGCAGCAAGCACCTCAGTAGATCTGGTTCTTTAACTGGTTGGGTGTCCCATACTTTAATTCATGAAAATTCTGAGCCATTTGTCAGCCTGTCTACATTGGGTTGTTGTGTTTCCTGTTGATTTTCATTGAATGGCATGGTAATATTGACAGTGGCTTAGAAGTCCTAGTTCCAGAAGGGAACAGGCTTCTGTCTGGATACATAACAGTGAACTCAGAGAAGTAGAAGCTAAAGTTTAACCTCTGGTCACTTTGGGCTTCTCATGCCTTTTGGTCAACAAGCTAAAAAGGGAACTAAGGTGTTGCCAGACTAAAAAGGAGAAATTGAACTCCTGCTCCATAATGGAGGTAAGGAGGACTGTATTTGTAGTACACAGCTCCCTTCAGGCAGTAGGATAAGGTGATAGGAGTAGAAAGGAACATTGTTGCTAGTGAGTTAGTTGGTGTAATTGGTGAGTAGTACCATTCCCATTTCTGCATCTTAATTCTTGACCAGTAACTCCTGGCTATGAGAACAACAGTTACATATATTGGATGCAGATTGGGAGGATATAGCCTTCTGCAGAACGTTGCCCCAGCTCTACAGTGTATTGTCATGTAGATGGAACTGTGATTGCGTCTTCAGAAGCCCATTCTACTGTTCTGTCTAGCTGCTTCTGGGTGTGTGAACATAGTAAGACCAGTGAATTTTGTGGAAAAGCCTGTTGTTGCTCTTTCTTGACCATAAAGTGTATTCCTCGGTCAGAAGCAGTGCTGTGTGGGATACCATGACAGCGGATAAAGCATTCTATAAGTATATGGGTGGTATTTTTGGCAGAAGGATTACATACTGGGAATAAATCCATACCTCAAGTACTGTTCCTATGAGAACAAATATTTCTCCTTCAGCTCCTCCTTTCACTCTGTGCGGCCTGGCTGGCGTGAAGTCAGGAGATTTCCTCTTCCATGTACTTTAACCATGCTGTTCTAACTCGGAACCAGCCTGTCACAGACTGAAACCCCAAAACCATGCGCAAAGTAAACCTTTGCTCCTTTAAGTTGTGGTTGTCAAGTATCTTCTTCCAGTTAGGAGAAAAATAATGCTATAAACCATGAAGAACTGAAATTAAAACAGTCTGGAACAAGAAAAATAAATCTAGATATATCACACTTCCTGAGATCAAAGTATATGATAAAGTGATGATCATCAAAACAATGTGGCAGCTTGTCTTCTGGATGGTTAACAACCTAAGTTTGCAGACCAAAATTAGAGAAAAAGGAGGG
>NDGN011397469.1:0-12463 GCA_002564285.1 Tympanoctomys barrerae
AAAAAAAAAAAAGGAGGTACCTCCTTAAGCAAGGGCCACAAATACATATGTTCTTTCAATCCTATGAGGTCGAAACATTTTTCGGAAGTATATGTAGTTTCTTATCATAATTTTATACTACAAAGTCTGAGAATCATATGAAGACTTCAAATCCATCTTACTGTTTTGCATTGTATGCACTTGCATTTTTCATTATACTTCATTAGCATATGTTTGCAATAAATGATTACATTCATCTTGGGGACTTTGTTGCAAATACATGTTATATCTGTTTTAGTTACTTTTCTCATTGGTGAGACAAAGTACCAGACTCAAAGTTAAAAGAGGAAAGGTTTACTACAGCTCACAATCTGCACAGTTTTCATAGTTGGCTGGCTCCACAGCAGGGTGGCGTGGCAGACAGGCATCACAGAGCAGAAGCAGTTCAGGTAGGCAGAAGGCAGCAAGCAGTGCAGTAGTGAAGTGTAGTGAGAACACGTGCCTCTTTCTGCCCCTTTCTGTCCATCCAGGCCACTGGCTGTTTGGGTGGTGCCACCCACACCCAGGTGGGCCTTCTCATTATCCACACCCAGAACTATGCTAAACAAATCCATGGGCTAATTTGGCAATTCCAGCATCAGCCACCCAACTCCATCCACCTCTGAAAAGCCCCACATAAGACCTCACCAGACACTGAGGGGCTGTCTAGACGCAAGCCATAGCAATGTCTAATCATTTGTACTTTCCTTTCCCTCCCCCCCGTCCGCCTCCCTTCCCCAGATCAGAGTTATTTGCACATACAACTGCTGGAATTCTCTCAAATCTTAGGTTGTAAATTAGCCCATTTTCAAAGACTTATCTAGATGTGGAGCAATGACCTTACTCAAGAGTAGAGTTGGGTTTCCATTGAAAAATTTAAGAGTAATTTTGAGTCTCATTTCAGAACTGAAGATATCATATTAAATAATTCATTTAAAAAGCTTTCAATAAAGTACATACTCTTACTATGCTGTTTTAATTGAGAATATGGAGTGGCCTTGGCTTTTGAAATTTATTTTGAAAGAGATAGGAATATGTTTAGAACTTAGTGTGCATGTGTGTGTATGTGTCTATGCATGTGTGCAAGAGAGAAAGAGATTACAGAGAGAAATATGGATTATTTTCTAAAGAGAAGGAAAGAATATGTTGTGCAGACATTGGCAGAGCTGCAGGCCACAGTGGCGGGAACTACTAAAACTGACCATTCATTCCTTTGCCACTGGGGGTCACTGTAAAGACACTGCTTGGGTAAGCTTAAGCTTTCCCGGAATTGCTCCTGGTGGAGTTTGAATACAGAAATTTAATGTAGAAAGAAATGCTATTTGTTGGAAAACCTAAAAAAAGTGGAAAACAATAAAAATATTCTCTCTTGCCATGAATTTAATTAGAAATTAATAATATGAATGTTTATTTTCTCAAGAATTACCTTTATATATGGATATGTTGCTTCACTATTTGAAGTGTTTGGTTAAATTGACTATAGTGTTATAGAATAATTATGCTCTGATGTCTTTGTTATTTCAGAATTCAGATTTGAGGTATAGTCACTAGCTGCTTGTGTAATTAAATCTTACTCTTGGATTCTGACATAATTCAGTTTCTAACAGTTTATAGCATAGTATGAAAACATTGAACAAGCTATCAGAATATATAACTTAACTAGAGCCATAAGGTTATTTTGTGACAGTATGAATAAAATATGACCACTTGAAAAACAAAAACAAAACAAAACATTTTTGAAATGTCTGTACTTATTTTTTTTTCTGGCTGACATTCAGGGGCCTTTTTCTTTTCCTTTCTCTTTCCCTTCATTCATCCTAATGACATCTGGGGAGAGGGAAGAGAGAGAAGGGAGGTGAGGGGAGAAAGGGGGAAGGAGAAGGGACCTTGCTAAAGGACTGTGCGTCCCAGAGCCAGCTACACTAAGTGTCTGAACTGTTTGACCCCAGAAATATCCAGCACTTGCCTGGGAAGAGTGAAGACTGTGATTGTGTTGGGGACAGGAATTTGCACTGTTGGTTGGGGGAGAAGGACAGTGGGCATGAGACCTCAGCACATTGGTAAGAGTCGGAAATGCAGGCTGTGAAGAAAGGAAGAAAGTGAAGCCACAAAGGGATTGAAAGTTTTAGGGAAATGAGATGTTTTAGGGATGGAGCTCTACTGAGATTGAGGAGTAGTGACAGATTTATATAGAGAACAAAGGAATTGGAAACTAGGAAAGTGTGGTTAGAGAGTAAATGGGAGTTTATGATTTACAGTGGGAGCAGATGAATGCAGGTTAACAATATCCAGGATATCATCATGGGAGGAAATTGCTACCAGGACACGTAGGTGAGAATCACAGAGTGGAAGGGGTAAGAGGCCTAAACAGAGATCTGTACAGCGCACGCATGTACGTTGACACTGCCTGTGCTGGTAGAACTAAGATTAAAAAAGGAACACTGGAATGCTAAAACATTCAACAAATGGTGGGTGTGTTCATGATGGCTAGGTTGGCATTTGATAGATGACAATGATGACTGGAAATATAGGGTGCTATGACCAGATGATGTCTGACTCCAAAGCAGTGTTTTTATGCGCTGGTAAAGAATTTGGTTTGGAAAAGCACCAAGGAATGAGGAAATGTTCAAATTGCTCTGGGCTTTTCTCTAACCCTGATCTTTATGGGTCCTGGGAGAATATGGTCTGCATGTAAGAGGTAGAAAGGAGAGAATCAGTTTAAATTCAAGACCAGCAAGTGAAAAATATTTAGGCCAGAGCATGGATGTGTTGGAGTAATTTGGTGACAGTATAGGTGGTTCCAGATGGCCCACTGAAAAGAATTGGCAGATAGGTGAGAGGAGAAAGCAGGCAGCATGTTGGAATGAAAGTACAAGCTGTGCTGTTAACATAACAGAGAAACTTTCCAAAGAAATTTTGTCCTAATAAGAATTCCCATTAATAAAATCATAAAATATAAACGTTGCATTTCAAAACAAGACAGTCTCATTGTTAATAGAGCAAACTCTGGAGTCACACTGCAAGCGTTTAAAAATTTGGTTCTACCAAATTTTAGTCTTTGTAAACTTTGATTGTATAATCAAGGACAAATTTCTTAATCTTTCTGTGACTCAGTTTCCTTATTTATATAATATGGATAATAATAATTTCCTTATAGGATTATGATTATGTTAAATGAAATTTGATGTCTGCAAAGTACTTAGAAGAGTGACTTGTGCCTAATAAGCTATATGAGAGTATTATAAAAGATAAATTACTCCTTGGTTAAAATGTGGGTTAATGACTCCTGCATCTATACCTGACAAGTTATTTTTCCACCAGGAATTTTTGTTTATAGGCTTTTTAAAAGCCCCAATAAATGTGACTATTTCAGAAAGTGCATACCCACTAAGCTACGATCTTACTCAGCAACACTGGCTTTGCTTTAAACTTTTGTCTTATTTCTCAGAGCTACAGAACCATCACTTGACCAGAGCTCTTTTCACAGGGATGGATGGATCATCACCTATATAAGCCATTACAATGTGCAAAGCCAGAACCAACTTCCAAAATTATATGCCTATACCATTGTGTGTGATTTTTTTTTTTTCCAGGACCAGGGATTGAACTCAGGCCCTTGCACTTGCCAGGGAAGCACTTATTCTACTGAGCTATCTCCCTGGCCTCTTGTGTGTTTTATTTTTAAAAGTCCTGGTTTCTGAGAATAGTGCCAATCGTGGTGTGGATAATGCAAATCATATTCCCTTTAAGTTTGGTCACAGGACACTCTGACTTAATAGGAACTTGTGCTGTTGGAAGAATTCTTAATCTGAGAGAACAGATGGCCAGGGGAGCTTAGATTTGGTTTGGGTGTAAGGGATGGTGTTTAACAAGAGAGATCTAGTGGTATTAACCAGTCACAAGTCACTAGTGGTATTAACTAGTATCACCTGTAAAGCTTCCCTTGTGTTACTTCTTTCTTTACCCTAAAATCTCACCTCTGGCTCCAGGAAAAAAACTGAACTGTTTTCTGTCCTATAAATTAGATTTGTATTTTCTAAAGCTTCATAGAAATGGAGTCATGCATAAGCACTCCTTGTACCTGGTTTCTTTTGCTCAATATAACATTTTTGAGGTTCATTTATATCAGTGAATGTGTAAAGAGTACATTCTTTTAAACTGAAGACTTGTATTTCATTGTGTGCATATGCCACACTTCGTTCCATTTACCTGTTGATGGGTCTGTAGGTTATTTCTGATTTGAGGTATAGTCACTAGTTGCTTGTGTAATTAAATCTTACTCTTGGATTCTGACATAATTAGGTTATTTAGGTTATTACAGATAATTAATAATTTAGGTTATTACAGATAAAGCTGCCATAAATATTAATGTAAACATTTCTATGTTCATATGTTTTATTCCACATGGGAGATAAAGAGAATTGTTGGGTAATTGCATGAGGCCATTCATACATATATTTTCTTTTGCAAAGTATTTATTTATTTATTTATTTTGCTCCGAATGCCTTCAGGGCAGGTTTGGCTGGCTTGAGTTGTGGGGATCAAACCACAGCAACCTGAGCCTCTTGGCTTTGTTGAAGCAGCCACTTAAAGAACTGAGCTAAGGGGCAGACCCCCGTAGTATTTATTTAAATATTTTGCTTATTTATTTATTTACTTTGTGGTTCTGGAGATCCAACCCAGGTTCTCACATATGTAATGTATGTGTTGTACCACTGAGCTATACTCTAACTTCTCGTTTAAATGGGTTGCTTTTTAGTACTAAGTTGTTAAAAAATGTGTTCTGATGCATGTCTTTATTATGCATTGGTAACATTTCCTCTTAGTTTGTAGCTTACCTGCCCAGACTGACTAGCCATATCTTTTATTTATTTATTTGATTGTTTGTTTATTGGTGCTAGGGCTGGAACTCAGGACCTTGTGCTTACCAGAGCTGTATCTTTTGAAGAAACAGTTTTGATTTTGATGTCCAGTTTATAAGTTTTTCTTACATAGTTCATTCTTTTATCCTAAAAAAAATCTTTGCCTAGTCCCATTTTAGAATGACTTTTTCCTACACTTTCATCTAGAAGTTTTATAGGTGTAGTTTCAAATTTAGGCCTGTGATTTTTAAGAATTACTATTATAGTGTGAAGGATCAGAGATTATTATTTTCCATGTGGAAATATAATGGTTCCTATACCATTTATTTTGAATACATTGTCCTTTCTTCATTAAACTGCATGGATATCTTTGTTAAAATCCAATTATATATCTAAGTTCGTGTATATATAAATATGTTTAGTGTTTATTTTACCTAAATCTACAATTCCCAAACTTAAAATTTTATTATATTGGTTAGTTGACTATCCTTATGCTAATACCACATCTTCTTTTGTTTTGTTTTGTTTTGTTTTGTTTTTTTTGTGGGGGGAACCGGGGATTGAACTCAGGCCCTTGCGCTTGCCAGGCAAGCACTTATTCAACCGTGCTATCTCCCCAGCCCGCATCTTCTTAATTATTGTAGCTTCGTATTTATGTAATTGTTTTGTGAAACAGATAGTATGTGTGGGATTTTTCATTATTGCTTTGGTTATGATAGATATTTTTATATATTCATTTCAATTTTTTATTATCTTGTCAGTTTCTACAAAAATCTTTTTGGGTTGTCTGGAATTACATTAAATTTATAGCCGGCACAGTCCATTATTTTATTTATTTATTTTTGTATTTTAGGGAAGGGTCTACAGGGTGTTAAGGGTCTTACTACCAGGTTGGACTTGTAGTGATCCACCTGTTTACAGCTTCCCAAGAGCTGGGATTTCAGGTGCGTGCCACCATGCCCAGTCTCAGTTGCTGTCTCATCGAGCCTCAGGGTCGGGGTGGGGCCAGCATGGCAGGCCTGGGGATCGAACCCCTGGCCCCTGTGCCTGCTTGCAGGCACTTTAATTGTTGAGCTATTTGGCTGGCCCTAAACCTTTAATTACATACTGTAAGGGACTTAGCGGCTTAAATGCCTTCCTGGCAAGCACTGAGTGCAGAGTTCAATCCCCAGTACCACACACACACACACACACACACACACACACACACACACATGTTTATTAATTACATACTATAAAATTTGACTTAGTGACCTTTTATCTTGTTCAATTTATAGTATAAGTACTTCTTGGTATACATAATTTATGTGCTAAGAAATCCATTGTGATTTAAATATCATAAACTAAAGAGACATTTAAAATACTTAACTTAGATGCTCTAGTAGCACAATCAGTTATAAAATACTTAACCTACCAAACATCTTAATTTAGCAACACAATACATTTTAGAGTATTGTTTGTTTATCTTCAGGATAATTGGCTGACTGTGGCTTGCTGCCATTGTTTAGCAATATGAAAATTTATTGTGTCACCTACAGTACTACGTCAAAATTGTAAGTGTTTCTATTGAATGTGTATTGTTTTTGTACCATTATAAAGTAAAAACATCATAAGTTAAATTGTAGTCAGTTTAAGGCTGTGTTTTAAATACTTCCCATTAACTTCCTTTTTGATCTGTGGAGAGGGATATGTTCCTTACTTCAAACATTTAAAAATTGTACAGATACAATTTTGATATTAACTTTTTTTTGTTTTTTTTTTCTTTTTTTTGAGACAGGGTCTTGCTATGCAGCTCAAGACCTGCCATGAGATCGCTTTGTAGCCTGGCCTTTGTCACTTTCTCATAATGGAGACAAAATACCTGACATTCCCAACTTAAAGGAAGACAGATCTATTTTGGTGTGGTTTCAAAGGGTTCAGTCTATATTGGGTTGGCCTCGAGGCAGAAATGGCATGATGGAAGGGCACAGCAGAGGAGTGAACAGCTGTGCACCCCGTGGTAGGAAGGAAGCCGAGAGAGGACAACAGGAGGGACCAGGGACCAGATTCGCTTCCAGGTCATGTCCCCAGGGGCCTGTCCCCCCAGCCAGGCCCCTTCTAACAATCTTTTCAGCTGTGAGTACAACTCTTCCATGAGCCCATCACACTCTAAAAGCCTCACCTCTGAACACCTGAGACTTTTGGTGGCCATTTATATCTAATTTGTGACAGCCTTCAAACAGCAAGTGGGTAATTATACAGCTTATTTTGTTTCTCTTCTCTCATGTGCCATAATTTTGTGCAGCCTGTTAGTGGTGTCCACAAGACTTAGATATATAAGTTAGTGGTGCACCAGTGAATAAAGAAGGAAATGGACAAATAGTTGAGGGTTTAAATGAATGTGGAGTCTTTCTGTTTTGTTTTTTCATTATTTTGTCTATTTTAAAGTAAGATTTGTCAGGAAATGTACAACCTTGTACATAGATTTTTCTCATTTTTGAAGTAACACTTTCTCCTTTTCCTCTGTATTTTTTCTTGCTTTCTTTTTTTCTGCTCCTTTCCTTCCAGAAATACTACATTTTCCCAGTACTTTGTTAAACTCTGGACTGTTTTGGTGACCAAGATACAGTCTCTATTGGCTTACTAGCCATACATTTTATGTTCTATAGTATCATAGAAAATATTATCTGATAATTTTGAAAATGAAAATTGCTATTCTGAATAGTTGGAGGTAATAAAATAATAACATTCATGGAAAAGTTATTGGGAAAAAAGAAACTCCTATTCATCATTGATTTCTTTCAGAAATAAATTATTCCATAATCATTGCTAAACAGAAAGAACAACATTTTTAAAAATCCTCCCCAAATTATACCAAAACTCAAAACAAAGTGAATTAACTGAAGGACATCCAATTTCCTGTTGGTTTTCAATTTTGCTGCATGTATGTTTACACTAACTGTGTTGATTTGTTTTCATTGTTGTTGTTTCAGTGTATTCAGAGTTCCAGATGATATGGTTCATGGCTTGGTTTTGTCCCACCTCTTAATTAGATGACAAAACATACTACTTATAAGTTAGTTGCACATGTAAAATGAAAAATTAACTGCATTCTTTTGAGACAATCACTGTGTGCTAACCTACATAATATGGTGGAATGATATTCTATATTGCCTCTGAAATTTGTATGTCAATTCTTGTCTGATTTCAAGACAAATAAGACGATGCTGTTGGTTCATTTATTCACTTAATAAATAGACAGCTGTTGGCTTAGGGTTAGATGGCCCCTCAGAGCCTTTTGCAAACATAGGCAGGCTTTATTCAGAGGAGGCTGGATGTGGAGTATGTGATGCTGGAATTGATTCATGGTGTAATGCTAAGATGAAGAGCACTAGGATTAAGGGGATGAGTGCTACCTGCCCCATGTAGCCTGAATAAGGGGCCAGAAAGAGCTGTGGTGGTCCCTTGTTCCTTTTGTTACCTTCTCCCTGCCATGAACTGTTTTTCCTCTGTGATGCTTGTCTACCTTGCCACCCTGCCTCGGAGCCAGCTGGTTATGGACTGGGACCTCTGCAAACCATGAGTTGAAGTGAATCTTTCTCCATTTAACTTTGCGTGTTGGCTATTTTGTCTCAATAATGAGAGAAATGTAACTAAGACTACATTATCAAGTTCTCATTTTCTGTTTGGCATTTGTGTAAGTGATTAAGGATATATACAGTCTATGTAGTTTCTATTCTTGGAGAGCTCATGACTCAATGTGTAAGACTAACATATAAACAAGTGTATAAAGAGCTTTAAGGGCAAAGATAAAAGACTTTGACTTATGTTTTTGGGTGACTATGAGCCTGAAAGGAATTTTGAAGGATGGGTAGGACTTGACAAAGAAACGTAGATAAAGATAAATAGAATTAAAGGGGATAGCGTTGTGAGGGTGAAGAGGTAAGAATAATAGTCACATGCTGAACTGAAAGTCACAGGTTTGACCAGAGACTAGAATTAGTGTCTATTATGAATACTGGAGAAATGGAGCTGGAATCACACCATTTATTTATTAAAAGGTTTTATTTTCTGTTATAGGTCACTCTACACAGGAACCAGATCAGCCAGATAGAAATTTGAATAGAGCCTTTTATTTACTGAGCTCAGGTCCGTCAGGCATTTCTCACACAGGAGAAGGCTGATCGGCCCCCGAACGCAGGTAGCAGGGGGGTGTTTATGACAGAAATCACACCCAATTTGGGAAGCGAATTTGTTATCTAGCACAGAACAACAGAAAACTACATTTATTTGATACAGCTGCAAACTGTTCGTAACTAAAGGGTCTTTCACAGCTTAGTGATAAGATCATGTTTTGTAAGATACATCTTAAGCTGACCACAGTACAGGAGATGTTAGGGAGGGAGCTTGCTGCCTTGACAAGAAACAGTTATTTATTGTTAAACAGCCTTGAGCCAAGAGGGAGAATACATTTTTTAGGGTAGATAACAGGAAGAGCAAGGATTGTTTTTTTAAAAAATAATTTCCCACAGTTAAGGCACAGAATTCTGTTAACCCTTTACATTTTCCACATTCTTTACATATGTTATATTACTGTGTTCTATTTTTTGATTAATAAAATTATTTTTAGAGTTTTATGTATGAGGAAAAAATATATCAAAAAGTACAGATGGTTTGCATATATTCACAATGTATAGCTTTCCCCACTGTCAGTATTCCACACAAGAGTGGTACGTTTGTTATAGCCGATGAACCACATGTTGGTAAGTCATTATGACCCAAAGTCCATAGTGTACATTAGGGCTCACTCTTGGTGGTGTAACTTCAGTAGCTTTGAACACTGACATATGTCTATCATTGTGGTATCATAGAATGGTTTTACCGCATTAAAGCATCCTTTGTTTTTTGCCTTTTAATTTCTCAATTCCCTTCCACCCCTGACAAACACTTAACTTACTCTCACTAGATCCTTTTCCAGATCACCAGACAGTTGCAATCAGTTGTAATATACAGCCCTCTGAGGATGGATTCATTCACTTGGCAATATGCATTTCAGTTTTCTCCATGTCTTTTCATGGCTTGATAGCTCACTTCTTTTTAGGACTATTTAATATTCCATTGTCTGAAAGTACCACAGTTTATTCATCCGTCAGCATACAGTGGACTTCTTGGTCACTTCCAAATGTTGGCAACTATAAATAAATCTGCTGTAACTATCTACATACAGGTTTGATGTAGACAGAAGTGTTAATCCATTAAGCCAAATACAGAGAAACACAATTCCTGAATCATATGGTAAGATTGTTTTGTTAGCAATCATTGAACTATCTTCCTGGGTAGTTGTAATATTTTCCAACAGATGCAGATGCTTCTCCTCTCCTTCCTCAACAACATTTTGTGTTTTCAGTTTTATAGATTAGGCCATCCTTTTAGATGTGCACTGATGCCTCAGTTATTTTAATTGCTATTTCCCAGTGATATGCAATGTTGTACACATTTCTATAAGCTTGTTATCTGGGTTTTTTTTGTGGAGATATTTGCTCAAGTGCTTTTCCAATTTTAAAATTGAATAGTTCATTTTCTTATCATCATAAGAATTCTTTGTATATTTCAGGGTAACAGTTCTTTATCAGATGTCTGTGTGTGATACAAATATTTTCTTCCTACCTGTGACTTGTCTCATTCTTTTGATACTATTTTTTTGCTGAGCAAAACTTTTGCTATATGTCTGAAATTTTTTTACAGCTATTTCCACCTTTTCATCAATGATAGTATGTTATCTCTTTCCTACCCAAGTACTTTTAATCTATATGTATTCTTATATTTAGAGTGGATTTTTGTACATAATATACAATTAGGTCATTTTAATGTGTCTTGTTTTTCTGCTCATAGGTTCCTGCTCTGATAAATTATGATTTTTGTGTTCACCTATCCCTCTAAAATTTTGGTAGCAGCTTGCTCTGTGATCTCACATCTCTGCAAGGTTGATTTTTTTTTGATTGTTCCATGTTTTATGTACTATAAGGATGAGTTAGTAATATCTAAGCTCTTGACTTCTGAGGCTTGAGTCCCATTACTCAGTTTTAAATCATAGAATCATTATTTTTTCCTTTTCCTTGATGCATTAGAGAGAACATACAATAATTTGTCCTTCAGAATGACAGTGTTTTGACAGTTGAAAGGCATATTGTTAATAATTTTCCCAGGACAGTACACACACTCTGTGAGGCCTGATTTTCATTCTGTAGTTTCCTAGTGATAAGCTAGCAAGGGTCACAGACAAGTTGATCCCTGAGCCAGTGAGTGTGACTTTTGCATTATATAAATATCAGATTTTTGACGTGCCTTTGCAAGGTCTTCATCAGAAATCTTTGCTCCTCATTACTGTGGCTATTCTTTAGTAAAGAGAAGCATAACTAAAACACAATTATTGGTTTTTATTATTTCTTAATTTATCAGGGTTTATTTTCTAGTTAGTGGGAATGGAAGAATTGTTAAATTGTTCTAAATAATTGTTCTAAATTTATTACTGTACATAATCTCTTCTCAACCTGGAAATTATCCCTCTTCTCAGAATTCTGGCCTTGAAAGAGATATCTTATAAAACTTTTAGTTCTGTAGATGAATATGCCCAGATGATCTGACTAAGTTCCTTAGTAACTGCATGGCTATCTACTGATAGCTAACATTTGGTAGAACAATATAGCAATTGACAATGAAGTTAGGTTGCTGGATTTGAACATCAGTTTCATGTCATATAGTTTGTGAATCTGTCTTAGGTACTTTTCTTGTTGTTGAGACAAAATACCCAATGCCCAAATTTAAGGAGAAAATGTTTATTTAGATCAGTTTGCAGAGGTTTTAGTTTGTTATCTGCTTTCTCGAAGGAAGGGTGGTATGGTAGACAAGCATCACAGAGGAGAAACAGTTCATGGCAGGGAGAAAGTAGCAAAAGCCACGAGGGACAACCACAGCTCTTTCTATCCCTTACTTCTTATCCAGGCTACTTAGGGAGGGTGGCACTCACACCTTTAATCCTAGTGCCTTTGATCCACATATTGTACCATGAACAATTCTAGCATCACACACTGCAGGTCTAGTCACCACTCAATAAGCCCTACTTATGACTACATGAGGACTTGAGGAGATATCTAAACATAAACCAAAACTTCATTTTTTAGAAATATATTTAGGACAGGCTTTACAGTGTCTATAGGGTCTCACTATGTAGATCAGACTTCTAGTGATTCTCCTGTTTTCAGCCTCCCAAGTGCTGGGATTAGAGACACACACCACCATGCCTAGTCTCAATTGCCACCTTAGCTTGCCCTGGGGGTGGGGCAAGCCTGGCATGCCGGAGATTGAACCCCAGTTGCTGTGCTCTGCTTAATCCACTGAGCTATCTGGCCAGCCCATAAACCATAACTTCTGTCACTGGTCCTCCAAAGACTTGTGTATATCCCATAATGCAGAAGACATTTATTTCAGAAAAGAATTCTGCTCTGAGTTCCTTATAACTTTCTGCTGTTGCTTATTTACTTTTGATGCTATTAATTTATACATTTGAGCTGAGCTAGTGTCCTCTGCACTTGTTCTGGGTGGGC
>NDGN011397475.1:0-11685 GCA_002564285.1 Tympanoctomys barrerae
TCTGTCTGTCTGTCTATCTATCTATCTATCTATCTATCTATCTATCTATCTATCTATCTGATATAGGGTCTCATTATGCAGTTCGAACTTGTAGTGATCCTCCTCTCTCAGCCTCCCAGCTCTTGGATTACAGGCGAGAACCACCGTGCCTGTTTTCAGTGGCTGGCTCAGTATGGGGCTCACATGGCAGGCAGTACTGGGGATCAAATTCTTGTGCTTGCCAGACAGGCACTTAGACTGCTGAGCTATCTCCTCAGCCCTAGATAGGACTTTTGTTTTATTGAGTTCTTTCCCAGTAGGAAAGATGATCAGTGTAACCATAAAAGTTTAGTAACTTCATAAGGACTTTAATTGGCATTAGCACATTTAGCTATGATGTGTTTGTTCATTATTTTTGTCATTATTAAAATGAGATTATATTAGAGATATATTACTTCCAAAAGAATTCTAGCTATTTTTTCAAGTTCTTTACTAATGATTAATGTGCAGTACAGTGGCTCTAGCATCTAGCTAGTTTTCTTAATTAAAGCAGCAATGAAGTCTAACCACAGCTCTTTTATTGTTTTATAGAATCTGCATTGTTCCTTTTCATATCACATTTATTAATCTCTTCCTGTATGTTTGTTTTTTGTAGGCCATTCCAAATTTGTCTTTACTAACTACAATGTAAAAAGAGGATATTGTGTTTGTTATAATTCCCCCAAATTTCAGTGAGGGAAATCCATGAATTTATATGGGATAAAAGTGATCTTTGTTCTTTTTCTTTAAAGACATAAAAAGTTTTGAAAAGTGGGGGATAAGATTATCATCTTAGTTTTGTTTACATTTTCTTCTATACAGTAGGTAAGCCATTTTAGTTATCACACATCCTTAATCCTAGATCCACATCTGAAACACCCCTCCTATGAGCATGTGAGGCTTTGGAGAGCCATCTAGATGTTAGCCATAATAGTATCTTTTTACATATAATTACACAATTTGTACTTGTTACAGCAGTTTACTGATTTAGGCAACTTAAATGATGATTTAACATTTATTGAAAACAAAACTTTCTGTTTTTTTGACAGGATTTGATATTCTAGGATTTATCTTAGGTATAGTTGGGTTGGTACTTTTAAGGTGGATCAATCGTATGTTCACTGTGGCACATTTTGCTGAGTGTGTGTTATTGTCGTCCTGGAATGTGGTAGATATCAAGAGAAGGATGCAGAGATGTACTTTGGATGTATGTTAGAACATGATCCTGTCCTTCTGTCCTAAGTAGCTGTTGCTTTGGGTCAATCTCCAAAATCATACTGGGTCAAAAATGTCAAATATAGCTGTCCTTTCAACCTGAATGTTGTCAAATTAGTACTTTGGATGACTGCCTAACATCTAAATGTCACATGTCAATGAGGTTAGTTTTAATGATATAAATGAGCCATCTTTGATAGGTTGAGAGAATCTGGTTTGAGTTTAAGACCTGAGGAAAGAAAAAGGAAAACTAGAAAGAAGGTCACTGTAAGGTCATATAAAGGTTTTTTACAGTGTAGATTTTTAATTCTAAAATGTGGAATGCTGTTAGCTGTTTCAAGTTTTTCTATCTGTAACACTGGTGATGGGTTTTTATGGTCAGGCATGCTAAAATTGGAATTGTATCATGTTTATCTTGAAGAGTTCTTGTTACGTTCTCCATCATGCCACAGAATAGTCTCTGCTTCCAAGGAGTGTTTGTAATTTTCATCTGTTTGCCACTCTAGAGTGAAAATGGAAGCAGTGTGGAGACAGGGTTCTAGCAGAGAATGAGAACAAGTTGTGGGGTGAAAAGGAGACTGGCCTGATGATAGGAAGAGGCAGGCTTGACACAGTCCTTAGTGACAGGTGGGCTGACAAGAAAAGGAGTGGTATAGAAAGACAGCCTCAGCCCTGCTGAGGATGGTACAGGGAGTTTTGTGCTTAAAATGTTTAGCACAATAGTAAGCACTCAGATACTGATGTTGCTCTTTAGTAGTATTCCTAGAATCTGAGCCCTTTGGTCCAGCTGCCTTATGGTTTAAAGGGATTAAAGGAACCACTGAGTTATTTGTCAGCAAGGGAAAAGAGTGATAACAGTTTGATAGTCATATTTAAGGAAACCTAACTGACTACCTGTAGCAATCAGGAAGGCCATGGGAAAGGCAGGTTCAGTTAATTTAGGCTTAGTGTGATGTGGGTTTAAATTAGCTCTCAGGAGTGAAACTAGAGTGGATGCCTGAAAGAACTGCTAAAGCCAGTTGTTGAGGCTTTGTAACAGATGAGAAGGGGATATGAAGGCAGAGAATCGAAACAGATGTCAGCAGCTGTGGTTTAGTCTCATAGGTACATCTGTTCTGTTTACATCAATTGAAAAATATTTAGACCATTTTTTCTTCCAAAGAAGGAAACATGCCATTTGTATTAGTGCATTCAATGCATATTGTTACATTACTCCCTTGGAATATGGTTTGGTAAAGAAAAAGTATGAAGTGTTGGTGTAAATACTGCACATTGAGAGTCAGCAGAAATATTAAGTAATTGCCACAGTGTTATATTGTCATAGAAGGAGGGTAGAAGTAAACTGTTCTACAGGCCACCTCCATAGACAGGGCTGTCTTCCCAGAAGCCCCTAAAATGCTTTAGAAACACAGTGAGGAGTGTGACCATCACTGGAGAACTGTGGCTGGGGTGGATGTTGGTGGCATCCTGTAGCTGTTGGGGTCTCATTGATCATCTCAACACAGGATACAATCAACCCAGGGAATTAAGCACAAGTAGATTTTTGGTCTATGCTTGGAAATCCTCCTCCTCTCTATCCTCCTTTCTTTGGTATGACATTTCATAGGTTGGCTGTGAGTAACTTGCCAAGCATGGAGGCTGCTTGCCTTCTTCTTAGAGCATGCTTGGCTTCCTTGACAAGGAGTTACTGTGTTGTGAAGTTAACTCTGAGAACAATCTTGAATCCGTGACAAAGCGAATGCAGATAGAGTATTTCTTAACTTGCTTTTACAGTGATGAGATCAGTGGGTTAGAAAAGGCAGCCAGAAATTTTGGGACTGTGATAGAGCCAAGGTGTGCCAGCCGAGGTGTAACTCATGCACAATGCCGCCCCTGCATAGGCGTCTCCCCAAGCCTCCCAGGAAGCTCAGCCCCCCTAATGCTAGTGACAAAGCAAAAGGCAACTTCTTTTCTGACTTCCTATGTAATCTTAACTCTGCTGCTGTGTGGGATGAACATTTCCCCCTTTCTGTGGAGGAGAGGAAGGGGGGGAAAAAAGCTTATTTAAGCCTTTAAACATAGCTGCTCTGTGGTGAAAATAAGTTCATGGCAGGTAACTAGAATTTATAGACGACAGAAAAATTCTTTAAAGCTTGTCTCCCTGTGGGGTGGGTTTTTTCTTTATTTCTAATAGCTTTTATTTTAATTTCTAGTTCTGAATTCCAGCAGCTGTCACTCTCTTTATAGCCCTCTTTGAAACTCTTGCAGCGTAGGAGGTAGCTGGGCTGTCTAAGAAACATCTTTTGAAACCAACCAAAGTATTGTTTATCCTGAATGAAGTAGAATTTTTAAAGCTGTCAAGAATGACTGATTTGCAGCATTTTCTTCAGTAGTCAGAAAGATGAGCAGAACTCATGGAGGGAAAGGTGTGATTTCAGTGTGGTTAATTCCAGCTGATCCATATTGCTCAGAAAACCCTGATGGTATATGGGAGAAACTACCCTGATACAAAATGTTGTCTACAATTAATAAAACAGAAACAAATCCATGAGTACTTCATTTTTGCTTAGGGAATCTTTATCAGCTACTGAGGAAACAAGAATAGTACAAATGTAGAGAATACTCTCACTTGTCACTTTTGGTTTTTACTAGCTGCAGATAGCATTTTGCAGCCCAGTTCCTTCTGAACATTCCTTCTGCTTTCCTGGCATTACTACACTCCTGTTTATAAGAGAACAATGTCACTTTTGGAGAAAAAAATCTTCAGCTCTATTAAAATGGGTTCTTGGGCTGGCTGATCAGCAGCATGATTTTTCAAGACTGAAATGAACCATGATCAGGATCTGGATTTTTTGGATCATAGCAGAATTAGGGTCAGGACAGAACCAGTGCTTATTTAAGTCTCTGTTTATTATCTTCACTGTTCTAAAGCTATACATTTTGGGGGCTGGCCAAATAGCTTAGCGGATTAATTGATTAGTTAGACACAGGGGCCTGGAGTTTGATGCCTGAGCCTGTTGAACCTGCTAGGATGGCAGTTGAGACTGGGCGTGGTGCAACGCGCCTGTATTCCCAGCACTTGGGAAGCTGTAAACGGCAGGATCACTAGGAGTCAGATCTACTCAGTGAGACCCTACATGCCCTGTACACCTTGTCCTAAATACAAAAATAAGTAAAGCTATACATTTTCTTCAGTTTTTTACATAGTATGTGCAGGAACGTGAGAGAAAATTCAGAAAGTAATGTTATGAAGTTACATATTAATATATGCTGTATATGGTACTTAGCAATATTTATTTGTGTAAGACAATCCTTTAGGCAGTATTATTATCCCCGTTAAATAGTTGAGGAAACCTGAGGCACAGTGAGGGTCTAGATCTCTGACTGTCTATGACAAACCCAAGACTAAATCTGAACAGTCTGATTCCACAGTCTGGATGCTTTACCTCTCTCTGCTAAAATGCCACGTACATACAAGTGCTACACTTCCTGGAGTTAGCAGACACTTTCAGGGATGTCTTATGCATGCTGAACAATGTATTGACTTACGCTTAGTAGCCCCCCCCCCATTTAGAAAAAATAATTTCACTGTAAGGGCATCCAGGCAGTGGTCTTGACTCTTACTCTAGAGATTGAGAAAGCAGAGCTGGAAATGTTCATGACTTTTTTAAAAAATCATGACTGTTAAGCCAGCACCAGAACTCTGTGACCAATATGGGCACTACCTGTTGAGGGAGAGAACCAAGTGATTTTGACACAGTGATATTAGATACTACAAAAGCATTTTACTGCAATTTATGAAACACTGCCTTACATGAGCCCGACATCTGAGCTTGAGTTGATTGTGGAGATATGGTTCAGGATCCTGATGCTTTCACATGTCTGTTACACATGTGCAAAATGAACACTATCGGGGATTTGGCGTTGCTTAAGTATACTACCCTATTTGCTGTCACATCACTCTTTTCTCCCCTACTTGTTTTCTTTAATTTTTTAAAATAGATAATGCATTCCTAGGATTGAACAATCAAGAAGCATAAAAAGATACTAGGTAGAAAGACCCCATCTCATTTTCTCAGTTTTTGTGTCTACAAACTGGATCTCTTAAGTACTGATACTAATTGGTTGGGCCATGTGAGGTTACTGTTTATCATTCTAGAACTCTGTATATATATCAATGCATATATATGTATAATAACCCCCGCGCGCGCGCGTGCGCGCACACACAGACACAGCCTTCTTTACTCATGGATAAAGAGCCAATTCTGTACTTTTTTTTTTTAATCCAGGATATATTCCTGCTGCTTTTCCTATCAGTAAACAAGCCTTCTTTTTTCACTGCTGTAAGTCTTCTGTGCATCCTATTTTATATATAAAATAGGAACTGTATGCCTTCTCTGTTTAGCTTGAGCACAGTCACATGACACAAATCCTTAACTACATACACCCAGACTTCTAGCTTTCCAATGGTTATAAATATGTTCTTCCATAGAAAGAATATACCACTACACGGTATACTTCTGAATGAAAAGTGCAAGTTGAAAAATGGAATTTTATAAGTCCACTTTTAGGGGAAAAACTGAAAATATATGTATAAGCCTAGAAATCTGGAAAAAAGGTTTTGCAGTGATGATCCTTAGGGCTTGAGAGTCTACTGATTTTCTTTTCTGTTGTTTTGTATAGTGCATCCCTGCCACACATACCTATGCATTTATGTAAACGTTATATACATACTTTGCACTTGATGTGTTTAAATTTTGAAGTAGGAGGCATGAGAAGCAGAGACATAGGAAAAAAGGACATATAGCATCCCTAGCATGAGTTGGTCTGGAGAAAGTTGTCAGCATTCCTGCAGGCATGACTGGCCCTTACTGCTTGCTGCCCGCCCGCCTGCCTGCCCGCCTGCCCTCCTTCCGTCCGTCCGTCCGTCCGTCCGTCCGTCCGTCCGTCCGTCCGTCCTTCCTTCCTTCCTTCCTTCCTTCCTTCCTTCCTTCCTTCCTTCCTTCCTTCTCACCTACCTACCTACCTACCTTCCTACCTACCTACCTAATATATTTGGTACAAGGTCTCACTAGCTAGCTCAGACTTGTAGTAATCCTATTTTCAGCCTCCCCAGTGCTGGGATTACAGGCATGCACCACTGTGCTGGGTCTCGGGCTGGCTCAGCATGCCTGGAGGTAGGGTTGGTTTTGTGTGCTGCCAGGGCCTGAATCCTGGTCACTGCACTGCCTTACTTGCTTATTGTCTTTCTTAGACTTAGAACATCATTCACCATTTAACTAGGCTGGTCTTTCATAACTACATTGTCCTGTAGGGGATCACTGTTACTAGAAGTACAGAGCAGCAGAAAATGTCATTGAATGGTAGACTTGCTTGGTATTAAGTTTGGGTTAAAAAAAACTTGAGTTGAAATCCCTGGCCTCCTCTTGTTGACTTTTATAGTGTCAGCCGTTCCCCCTCTTGGCTTCAGGAGTTTGGGAAATAAAATTTTGACATAGTTTTCTGCCAAGAATAACTGAGTCAGTGGATGCAAACTACCCAGTAAATTCTGAAGAATTTTAGTTTACATTTTCTTGAGGGCCTGCTCTATGAAATAGGAGAGCTTTAAATGTTCTGTCAGATGTGATATGCTTTAGTTGTTTTTGCCCAACATAATATACAAACTTACTAGTTATTAGTATCTTAGTCTGGCAATAGATGACAGCTCACATTCTTTAGGCATGAAGATGATCTAGGAGAAGTGAACAGGTCAATAGCTGGAGTCTGGCTGTCTTCATTGTGTCTGTTGGCCTGAAGTTTGTGTTCTGAGAACAGACCTCAATTTTTTGAGCTGTCACAGAGGCAGGCATCCCTGTGAGTTTATGGAAGATAGTTTAATTCAGTACCTATTACTTTCTAGTTTCTAAGGATAGTAGTAGATGGTTGTTACATCTCATTTTGCTTGATATAGGCAGAAATCTCAGTTTCCACATAATGTCCCACTACTGTGATTGTGATATAAAATTTTTCTCTGCTTTTACGGGGTAATTTGTCTTGACTTCTACTGACATTGTAAGTGAGCTGGTCTGACTTGCATTATAACTGAATCACTACTGATTTCCCTCAACTTTTCCCAGTAGCAGAGGTGGCTCCTTAAGTTGTAACCCAATGCCTATTAGGTGCTGCTGTAACTTAATGGAAATTGTGCTGGGTTTTGTTTTGTTTTTTGTCCTGTGATTGATTAAACACAGCCAATTCCTTCATCAGCTATTCCCAGTGTAGATTTTGGCATACTTAAGCTGTCCAGTGGCTTTTTTTTTTAAAAAAAGCAGGCATTATGGTTAATTTTTAAAGATCTTTGGGTAGTAGGAAATCAGCTTCATTAGTTTGTCACAGTTTCATTACATCTTTTCATGCCTTAATGTGACATTTCAATTTATAGTTTAGGAGTTGCCTTCTTTGTTTTATGAATGGGAAGATAGAGATTTCTGTATAGTTTTGTGCTTTAGGGATTAGAGGGTAGAAGAGGCTGTTTCCTTGATTCCCTTTTGCAGACCTAAGATAGAGAAATTGTAGTCACCCCAGTGAATTGTTCTTAGCTCTCTAGTATCACTAATCTGTATGTTGCTCAGCGCGGTTATAGTACCCATTTTGTATTCCTTTTTTCATGAAGACAAATGAAATGAAGGGAATGGGGACATTTTGTCCTCATTTTGTCGAGGGTGACATTTTTGAAGGTGCAGTTTAACAGAATTGGGTGGATTAAGTAGAATACGAGGAACCTCCCTTCCAGTTGGCAGCTCTAACCCCATTTCTTGTTGTACCTCTCCCTGCTGGGAAGCACCTTAGTTTGCTTTTCTCAATGGACCCTTCACAGGGCTACTGTCTTTACCTCTCCTACTTCTTCCCTAATTTGAGACCTAAGGAGCATTTTTTGATCAAAGGATGTGGACCATTTTTCCTAAGAGTCATTCTTTCCTATTTGTTGCTGTATGGATTGTAAAGAATTTCTTTTGAATTATGTGGTTGTGTTTGCTTTTTTAAAAAAGATACCCAATACCTTTGCAGTTTTACAAGTACAGTTTTGAAGTCAAACTTTGATTTTCCTAACTTGTATTTTAAAAGTTTATTTAATTAAGGAACTGTGTGTGTATTTGTGTATACTTTACACTCTGCCGCTAAGGGAAACTAATGTATAAGAAAATGTAATTCTCTGGTTTAGATTTTTAGGAGATGAGAATAAATATCTGGCATGAAAATCCTGTATAGTATCTCTATTTTTGTTTTGCTGGGACCATTTCTTTCTGTAGATGGTGCTACTGGTAATGTTTCATTAAGAACACTGTCTCAGGGCCGTGGAGATGGCTCAGTAGAATAAGCGCCTCCCTGGCAAGCACAAGGGCCTGAGTTCAGTCCCTGGTTACACACACACACACACACACACACACACACACACACACCCCAAAAAAAACCCAAGGGGAAAAAAACAACAAACCGAAACACTATCTCAGGTCTTTAACCATTTTAATTCAGTTATTATGTAACTTATCAAGGGGTTGAAGAAGAATCCCAGTGTCTCTTTGGCTGCCTGTGCATTAATTGAGTTTTGGATTTGATGTGATGCTGCCCACAGGCAGCTCTGCTGGCCCCTGGTCCTGCTATTTGCATAATATATCTTTTCGTTAAAGGAGGACATGATGTTCTGGTCCAGCCAAGCATCTCAGTAAGTTGTGAGGAAATACACTTTTTGTTCAGCACCCAAGAAGTGGGTTATATAGAGGAAATTAGTCCTAGCTAATACAACCAGGAAAGAGAGATTGTTCTTTGGTGTTGTGAGGGCCTGGTCATGTCCCCTTTTTTATGTTTCACAGTAAGACTGGATATCTGACTTTCTTGCTTTCTGAAAGTCAATAATTATGCAAGTGCTAGTGCTAAGAGCAAGGCATAAACAAAAATACTGGACAAAACTGTAATCTTGCCTTCAGCCCAGTAGCAAGTACTTCAGCCCAGTACTTCTAATAAGTAAGCTGTCCTAGAGATCATGTTCTTTGATTCAGAATTGGAAGTCTTAAATGTTTCATGGCTCACAGCAGTTTCACCTAGTAGTTTACAAACCAACAGACTTATCATGCACTTCTAAGACTTGAGTAGGAAGAATAAGGCTACAGGCAAGTAGTACATCCTTGGATGTCGTTGTTAAAAAGCAGAATTCCATATAAGATGGGTCATTGTTCTGACTGGTCCAGTGTGAGAAGCTAGGACACATTCCATTTCCTGAGTCAGGTGGTATACTGGGACTTGAAACCACCATATTGTAGGAAACAGCACTCTATGGTACCTGCTGACATCGCTCTTTCTGTGTATTCATCATTAAAGAATGGATTCTAGCTGTTTCCTTTGATCTCTTATCAATCTTAAAATTCAGTTTGGGTCCCATCACATTCATTAAGTTGGCAGAAGTGTCTCACTAGCTCCACAACAAATTTGACTTTATTTATATAGGTTACCTCTGTGTTTGTATTTTAGCATTAGCTTTTATTTACAACAGCAAGTCCACTGGCACTTTGACCTATGGGAGGGTAGCCTACATTTCCATGTTACAGTTTACACAATTAGTGTAGCACTAGGGCACTAGTTTTTGATGTGATAAAATCACAACCTAGACTTTATTTTATAAAGAGGAAAGTGCATCAGGATGTATCTCAGACGAGTTTGGTAGTTCTGTTCCTGATAATAGATTCCATTCTCCTTTTTAGTGCTCTGTATATCTTGGGTGATGTTAGGGTGGAAGGCTGCTACAGTAAGATTTTATTGATAGCATAGTATCTGCCACATGGTAGAAATGAGAACATGACTATCTATTGCCTAGCTCACAGGTTATATTTTAAACAGGCTTAAACAGCTTTAAATGAGTTAATCAAGGAAGCTCTCTTGCTGCAGCATTTCATAAGTCCCTTGCTGTTTCAGTCTCTTCCCTGGACTTTATTCTCACAGCTACTTACTCTCTGCGGGACATTAACCCAGAGACATTTTCCCTTGAGGATGTCTTTTCTTCCCCACCTCCTGAGCCCTCTTCACCATGGAAGGCCATCTAAACTTAGATTCTCTGTGCGATGGGCCTCCTTGGCCAAAGCAGCCTTAGAACAACCACATCAGTTGGGCAAAGAAGCAGGGATGCACGAAATTGCAGGTTACTTCTAGGTGCCTCTGTGTGAAGACTGGAAATGCAAGAGAACAAGTGGATCAGTCCAGGCTCAAGGCCAGGATGTACCCTCTTGCTCGCCCCCTGCTGGAGAAAATCTGTCAAATTTTGTTTGAAGTCACCATCGGAAATAAACTAGATGCTTAACATATTTTTTTAATTTTTAATTTTAATTTAATTTAGCTTAATTTTTTTTGGTGGGACCAAGGTTTTGAACTCAGGCCCTTGTGCTTGCCAGGCAAGTGCTTATTCTACTGAGCCATTTCCCCGGCCCCTAATTTTTATTTTTTAAAGAGAGTAAAATTTAGAATTAAAACAAAATATTATAAGTGATGGATTTTTACTTAACAAAGTAATATGAATTTCATAGTATTTGTTGTAATACATAGTGTCTTCCAACCAGTTATTCATGTTACCAGACAGATGAATGTAAAATTGGAAGAAGAAAGAAAAAAAAAGAAATGTATAAGAAATTAAGAAGACAGAAAGGAGAAACAGTTAAAAAAGATGAAACAAATTAAAGCATTAACTGCTCGTTTCCATAGGCCAGCAGAAATGCACAGTACAGTTATCCAAACCAGCCTGCTTACCTATGTAGATAACTCTCTTTCCCCCACTCTTTCTCCTGTCCTTTTCCCCAACTCAGTTACTCTCTTTCTTTTTAAATAAGTTCATTCCCTTTTTCTAGTATCTAGTGTTCCCTTCAGATTCCATCTTTCCCTTTCAAGTTCTCATGTTTTTAGCTTGTTGATTTATTTCTCTATATTTAGAGTGAGTGTTGTATGTCAAATCACATCTTCTTTCCAGTTTCTATAATGACTTTAGAGACTTGTTCTAGGTAAGCTTTACATGCAAATAAATAATAGAAGTAATAATTAACAATATTAGCTTTTCACTTTATGGAGTAGCTCTGTGTATTAGTTACAGTATACCAGTAATCCCTGTGGGATGAGCACACCAGTATAAAAAAGATGCCAAGATATTTCAATAAATTCTGCTTTCATTGAGACTTAAAATAGACTTTAATTTGAATAAACAGTCACCATTGTGGTTTGACTATAAAAGTTGGAAGATTGTTTAAATATGCCAAAAAATGTTCTTAACCTTTCTTATTTTCTACTATTTTGAAGCTATAAAGCGCTTTGATTTTTCTTTTTTGGTATGTCTTAACAAATTTTTATATGAAAACATGTTTTTTATTGTTGATATCTAAATATTTAACTTCCAGTATGATTTTCTAACTATAGTTTATTAGCATATGGAAATTGGAAAATGTATCCTTTTATGTATTA
>NDGN011397485.1:0-13904 GCA_002564285.1 Tympanoctomys barrerae
TATATATATATATATATATATATATATATTTTTTTTTTTTCAGAACCAAGGATTGAACTCAGGACTTTGCGCTTGCCAGGGAAGTGCTAATTCTACTGAGCCATCTCCCTAGCCCCCTCCATGGAATAAGCACTTCCCTGGCAAGCGCAAGGGTCTGAGTTCAATCCATGGTGAAACGTGTTTTAAATAATAAATTAAAATAATTGCTTGTAGATATTTAGTAAGTATTAATAGGAAAGGCCAAAGATAACTAATACAGTGGAGCTGATGTATGTTGGTTCAGTGGTCACACTTAAAATGCTTTGGTTACCAGAAAATTAATCTGGATCTTTAGCAACAAGAAGGTGTTCTTACTAAAATGCTGGGCAAGCAGAGGGGGGAAGAATTATGCTTATAGAACATGCTTTGTAAAATCTGAATTTAGTGATCTTGCTGATTTCTGATAGCACATTTTTCTTTTATTGGATAAAATGATGATGTAATTTATACCTTTATGCAAAAAGTTAATTCCCAAAATTTAGCTTTAGCTTACAGTTCATAGATCATAGACTTATTAGCTCAGCAAAAGCAAGAATATTTAATGTGTTGAGTTATATTATCAAAGCGTTTTATATGAAAATCATATGAATTAGTATCAGAAATTAAAAACTGCTATTTCACCTTGCCTTTGCCTGTATTATTATTATAAATTATCACTATAAAGTAAATTAAATCTTCGTTCTAAATTTACTCACTGTGAACTACTATTTTCCTCTCTTTAAATGTTTTGTATTTTCCCATGTGTGAATTTTCTTTCTTTCTTCTTTTCTTTTTTTGTTGGAACTGAGGATTGAAATCAGGCCCTTGGGCTTGCCAGGCAAGTGCTTATTCTACTGAGCCATCCCTTCGGCCCCCATATATGGATTTTCTATTCAGGACTTCTGTTTCATTTTCATATATTTTATATTTGGATATTGTAAGCATAATTTTAAAGCAATGTTAGATTATTTCTTTGTAAAGGGTACAAAATTTAGAAAGAACTTCATTTTAAAAAGTGTTGTAAAACCTCTACTGATTCAGAAAGGCAAGAGTCTCCTTTATAAATGAAAATCATATCTGCTGAAGAGCGGGTTTAGCAGGTGAAAAGTTGCTCAGAAAAGTCAAGATTCCTCTGTAATTCTGGATGTAATGAATATTAAAATTATTGTCTGCTTACTGTATACTCATATGAAAGTTTTTCATCATAAATGATATATACATATAAAGAGAGACATGTAAAATTAGCAATCACTAATGTATTGAATAATGGAAAATATGAAGGTGTGCATCAGTATCAATACAGTAAAATTCTGAAGTATTAAATTATTTTGTCTTTGTTTAAAAATCTTGTGAATTTGTGTCTCACAAAAAATATTCTTTCTTTCAAGAAGTTCAGAGTAAAGCCAAAGTTTCCGACAATTTACTTGTATAGCTGTTAGATTGCATAGAACACAATAACATCAACATAGGCAGGTTTTTTTTTTTTTTTGTAAAAACAGGCACAAGATGTAATCAAGAAAGGAGGTAGCATCACAATCCCTATAAAAGCACTGTGACAAAATCTGCATGCTACTGGCAAATAAAGAGATCAATGGAACGCATTAAAAGGTACCGACACAACTACAAACACACTGAGCCACGCTTATTTTTGATAAAGGGGCCAAGCACATTCACTGGAAGAAAGGCAGCCTCTTTAACAAATGGTGCTGGAAAAACTGGCTTTCCAATTGTCAAAGGCCAAAATTAGACTCATGTCTATCACCATGTAGTAAACTAAGGTCAAAATTGATCAACGATCTAAACTTTAGAAAAAGAACACTAAATCTACTGGAGCAGAAAGTAGGTAGAAATCTTGAAGACATTGAGGTAGGCAGAGTTCATAAACAAAAACCCACCTGCAGGGGAAATACTTCAAAGAATCAGTAACTGGGGTTAGAGCCTTTTGAAAAGTTTCTGCACATCAGAAGAAATCACGAACGAAGTAAAAAGAAAACCCATAAACTGAGAAAAATTATAACCAACTGTCCATCAAAGAACTTCTATCTAGAAAATATAAAGAATTTTTAAAAAATCAGGCTTCCAAAATTAAAAGCTCCAATTCAAAAATGGGCATCTGACATGAATACACAATTATCAGATGAAGAAATATGAATTACAAGCAAATATATGGAAAATGTTCAACATCATTGGTCATTTAAGAAGTACAAATTAAAACAACACTGAGATTCCATCTCACCCCAGAAAGCATGGCTATCATAAAGAAGCCAATTGTTAACAGATTTTGTAAGGGCTTTACAGAAAAGGCACTCATCTCCGCTGTTGGTGGCAATGTAGATTGGTGTAATCACTAAGGAAATCAGTGTGCAGATTCCTCAAAAAACTAGTTTTGGAGATCATTCCACCCAGGTATTCTCCTGGGCATTTTTGCAGAAGAACTGAAAATATCATACCATAGAGATACATGTGCATTCATGTTTATAGCAACACAACAAACAATTTGCTGTAGCTAAATCTTAGAAACAATTCAAATGCCTATCACCTGAAGAATGGATACAAAACATGTGGTATTTTTATACAATTCAGCGTTACTCAGCTATAAATGAAGCTAAACTTGAGGCTTGTATAAGTAAAAGGATGCAAATAGATACCATACTCATAGAAGAAATAAGTCAGACACACATGTGTAAATGTTGCATTGTCTATCTAGTATATGAACCTGAAAGAGTAAACAAAATATGAAAGGTACAAAAGATACTGTGAAAGAAAAAGAAACTGTTCAAAAGGAAGGAACAGCTGGGATGAGGGAAAGGAGAAAAGAAGAAAGGAAGGAAAAAGAAGAAAGGAAAAAAAACCATATATATGTACACATAATTGCTTGGATAACTGTACTGCTTATTTATACTGGTCTTTTGAAAAGAGTGGTTAGTTCTTACATTTTTTTTCTTCTTTTTAAATCTTTTGACCATTTTTGCGTGATTATACCTGATAGTCTGAACACCTAATTTGAAGTTAACAATATGCAATATGACAGCCATTGTTCAATTCCTATTATTTTATTTAGTGAAATTTGGTATCATTTCTAATGTGTTTTTTAAAAAATAATGTTATTCTCTCTAAAATATATGGAGACTCTGTGCTTTCAGTCTGAGAAGCAGTATATGCCTACAGTGCCAGACTGAGTTTACAAAAGAAGTAATTAAAATGCCCTTTTCTGGATAAAATATTGAATGAAAAATAAACACAACTATTATTTTTCATTAAAATATAAACAAATTTAAGTTAACCCAGTATAAATTAAAGATATTATTCTTGTCTCTCAGGGTTTCAGGCAAAATTAAAGAAAATGAGATTTTCTTAGACAAATCTGTGGAGAAATTGAACAGAACACATGGTGCACAAAACTAACTCATAATATTGATTACTTAAACAAGCAAATATATGCAAGCAACTATTTGAGCAAAATTCTATTTAATATACTTAATGATATGCTTACTAGAATTCTTGTAGAATTCTTACTAGCATGGTCTTCTCTTCATTTTTAGTTTACTTGGGAACAGACGGCATGAACAAATATTGTGACCTGAAGCCAATAGCTTTTTTTTTTAATTACAAAAATTCTACTAAGAGTGCTAACGTTGTACTAAGTGACCGATGACATTCTTACAGACCTCATGCTGTCTGCTGCGCTGTATTATAATTTCATGACACGCATCGCTGTTCTCCACTGTGTTGTGGATTTCATGAGGTCCGAGTCAAAGTCTCGCTCCAGTTCACCTGCGCCTTATCTTAGAACTCCGAGACGCACAGGGAGGTAAGGAACCAGCTGTGCAGGACAGAGCCGCTATGTACCGCGAGCACTGGAGGCCTGCGAGGCAGTCGCCTGGCTTTTCTGCCGTAGGTGACTCCCGTTACACGTCTCTACTTGGTGGCGGCACTTGCATTCTTCTTCCTGTACCACCAAAGGCATCTGCAGGTTTTGCTTATGAGAAAAGTCCCACGAAGCTTGTCTGCATTGCTATGAAGGTTTTCAAAGTACTTAATAGTATGCACATGTATAGAACATGTTTATAACATACTAGCACAAGCATTTTCGTATCTCTTAGTTCCCCATCCTTTCCTCTTCCCACCTCTTGTTCTTTTCCTCTTCTCCGTTTAACTGATGTGCCTTGCCTCATCTCTCGTTCTTCTTTCTCCTTTTTTCCTTTATCATTCCTCTCCTCTCCCCTCCCGTCCCCTCTTTTTCTCCCCTCTGTTCTCCTCACCTCTCCTCTCTTCTTTCCTCTCCTTGTTTTAAAATTCCACATGAACATGCAATTTGTCCTTCTGACCTGACTTATTTCACATAACATGATTTTTAGTTCTATCTTTTTTTCCTGGAAATGATTTAATTTTATTCCTCATATTGACAGAATAATGCTCCATTGTGTACACATACAAATCACGTTTTCTTTTTCCACTTGTCTATTGACGGGCATATAATCTGATTTAATAGATGCAGTCTACTATGAAATAGTGCAATAAATATGGATATGCAGGAGTATTTGCAGTGTGCTGAGTCCAGGTCTTTGGGGAACACACTGAGCATGGACACAGCTGGGTTAATTTTATCTCCTTATAACTTTGGGGTTTGCTTTGTTTTGAGGCCCTTGCACACCGATTGCCACATTGGCTGTACTAATATCCATTTCCACCCAACACAGGACGAAGTTTGATGGCATATTACGGTCCCATTTTCCTTACATCCTTACTGGCATTTGAGAAGAATCATGCGATTTTTCTACTTGTTTGCATTACATTTTTTATTTGCACAATCCTTGCATCCTTGTAGTAAAATAAATTTGATCATGATGTGTAATATTTTAATGAGTTATTAGCAAGCATTTTATTAAAAATTTGTGCATTTATGCTTTTCAATGATATTGTCTGTGGTGTTCTTTTTTGTTTTTGTTATTCAAGTTATATCCAATCTTGGTAATCAAGGTAATAATGGTTTATACAGTGAATTTAGAAACATTATTTTTTTTTTCTACTTTATCTACTCTTTCCAGCGATCCTAATGCTGGTTTTTTGAAAGCCTAATAGAATTGAGCTGTAAAGCCATCTGTTCTGGGTATTCTTGGTTGGGACAGTATTTATTATTGTTTCACAATTCTTGCTTGTTATTGGCCTATTAGGGTTTTTAATATTCTCTTAGCGGAGATTTGCTAAGCTGTTTGTGTTTAGAAATTTATCTGTTTTTTCTTTTATTTCTAATTTATTGGAATGTAAATTTCCAAAATTGTTCCTAGTGATCTTTGTGCATTTATTGATATACTTCTTTTTATCTCTGATTTCTCTCTTTCTCTGTCTGTCTGTCTGTCTGTCTGTCTGTCTGTCTGTCTGTCTCTCTCTCTCTCTGGTTAGTTTTGCTAATAATATATCAGTCTTACTAATCTTTTCCAAAAATATTTTGTTTTATTAATTTTTTGTATTTCACTCACCATTTCACTAAGTTTGGGTCTAACCTTTATTATTTCCTTATATTGGCTTTGGATACATTCTTATTTTTCCACGAATTAACAGATGCATCAAGTTTGCATTTAATTTGCAAGCCATTTGATTTTATAATGTAGACATTTCTAGTTCTCTTCAAACTGGTCAAATCATGTTCCACAAATTCTGATGTATGTTACAATTTTCATTGGGTGACATTAATTTTTCAGTTTCCTTGACTTTTCAGTGACCCACTGTCTATTCAAAAACATGTTCCTTCATCTGCATGTGTTTTCAGTGTTTCTATTGTTCTTTTGCTGCTGATTTCTGCTTTTACTCCATTGTGGCCTGTTAAGAAGCCAGGAATTGTGTCACTTTTTTATTAGTTATGATGAGCTCAATATTTTAAACTATGGTCTTTTGTGTGTGTGAGTGAGTATGTGTGTGTGTGTGTGTGTGTGTGTGTGTGTGTGTTTGCAGGGTCTCACAACAGAGCTTGAACTCATATTGATCCTCCTGCTTTCAGCCTCGCCAGGGCTGGGATGACAGGCATGTGCCACCACTCCCGGCTTCCATCACTCAGTGTGCCTGGGGGCATGGCCAACACTGCATGTGGTGCCAGGGATCAAACCCCGGCCCTTGTGCTTGCCTAAGCAGGCACTTAGTCCACAAAGTGGACTTAGTCCATAGTCCCATTTTTAACATGGTTCTATAGGTGGCTGAAAAGAATGTGCGTCCTATGATCCAATGGGGACCTCTAACGATGTCTTATTTAAACCATTTGACCTGTGATATAGACCATGGTGTCTCTTTGTTGCTTTTTTTTTTATCTAATGACCTTTGGATTGGTGACAGTGGAGTACTAAGGTCACTCACTGTAGTTGCACTGGAGCTTATGAGCTACTTTATGTCAAGCTGTGGTAGTTTAATAAATTTTGTTGCATCATCATTCAATGTGTATATATTTATAATCCTTCTATCTTCCTGGTGAAGTGTTCTTTTAATAATATGTAGTGGCTGTCTTTGTTCCTTCTAATTTTGATTTGGATGGCACTTGTCTGTTAATATATCTAGTACTAGTTGCTTTCAGACTTCACGCCCATGTAACATAATTCTGTATCCATTAATTTTCATTCTACACATATCTCTCTGACTAAATAATGTTTCTTAAATACAAGCCATCATTGGGTCTTTTTTCTTCTGCTCAGCTGGGCTGGGTCTTTTAGTTAGAGAATTAATGCCATATACATTCAAGATTGTTATTGATAGATATGAGCTCATTCCTTTTTTTTTTTTTTTTGGTTTTCGAGGGGTGTAGTTCTTCCCTAACCCTCCCTTGCTTGTCTATTCCATTTATTTGCCTCTTCTGTGTGGAGTGATCATTCAAGAGTACGTGACAGTGAGGAATGGCCATGCTTTACTTTAGGTTCTGCTTACCTTGGAAGATCTCTATTTCTCTCAATTATGAAGGGCAGCTATACTGGGTTGGTAGTCATAGTCAGTCCTTTTCATTCAGAGTTTGAAATGCATTACTACAACTTTTGGTCCCGTAGAGCTTCTGTTGAGAAATCTGTTATCAGATAGGCTTGTCTTTATAAGAGATTTGGCATTTTGCTCTTGCATTTTTAATATAAATTCCTTACCCTGCACTCATATTTACTACAAGCTATCTTTGATGAAGTGAGACTTTTTATGGCCTTTTTTGAAATTCTAAATGCTTACTCTACATGAATGTGTGTACATTTCTCATGATGTGAGGTTTTTTGCTATTATTGTACCAGATTTCCTACAACTTTAGCTTATATCTTTCATATTAACTTTTCTTCTTTATTGTTATCTAAATGTGATACTACTTCTACCTTCAAATCATCAAATTTTTCCTTCTGTGTGATATAACCTGCTCCTGAGACTGTTTACTGAATATTTTAATTATTGAGCTTTCCCAAGATTTTATTTAAATAATTATTTATTCATTATTTGTTCCTCTTTGAAATCACTGATCATTTTTAAAGCTTTTTGAATCTGTAAGCTTGATATTTCATCCACTCCACTATTACTAGAAATCATTACTATGGGTGTATTAACTTCTGGGGAAAGCATGTTACCTGGCTTTTTATGTTCCTTGTATTTTTTTGGTTGAGATGTGCAAGTGTTGGGGTAGATATATCTTATATTTTTAAGTGACAGTTTCTTTGGAATTACTTTCTCTTGACAAAGAACTCTGGGGTATTTTCTTTAGAAATATTAGAATTCACTGCAAGTTGACCTATAAGTGTTTTCTCCTAAATGATTTCTCTTTTGATTTTGGCTCCTGTCTTCTCAAGGCTGAAACAAAATACCCATCACTGAAAGTTGACTGGAGAAAAGTTTATTCAGCTCACAGTTTGCAGAGATTCCATTCCATAATCAGTTGGCTCCCAGGCAAGGTGGCATGACAGGCAAGCAACAGTTCCTGGTGGTGGAAGACAGCAAAGGCAACAAGGGCAAACAAGCCTCCTTCTGTCTTCTATACCGTATGCAGTCTGCGACCCAAGCATGGGGTAGCACTCACACCACTAGCCTCACATCAGAACGTGAGTCAATTCCAACCTCTGAAAGCCACTTCTAAAGAGCACACCCCCCGTCACTGCCTGAGGTTTTTCTGGCGACACTTGCCCACAAATCGTAACATTCTGCCCCTGGTTCCCAAAGACTCGTGTACATTGTTTTATGTAAATGACATTTAATCCATCTCTAAGAATCACCAGAATCTTGAAAGTTTTGGCATTGCTGAACAGTCCAAGTCAGAAGTTTCCTTGGAGGTTTAAGGCGAATGCTTTCCTGTGAGCCCCTGGCTGTACAATGTATTCATTATTGAAACTGTCCTACTAATTGGTTTTGAAACTGTCTCATTGCTAGTTGTTTCTCAATAAAATTATTTTTAAAAAGAGACAAGAAAAAATAATAAATGTGAGGAGAGTGAAATATTTCCAACATTAGTGGCACAAAATAGGCATTTCAACTGCAAAACTTACAAAGATGGAGATTTTAAAAAAAGAATGAGACCAAAACAAGTTCAAAATCCAGCAGGGAAAACATTAGGTCTTATATTTTCATTCACAGAACCTGTAGCAGTCTGTGGCAAGATGTGACTCCAAAGGGCTTGCATGCTCGACCCATGAGGCACCTCTAGGGTTGGAGCTCTGGTGGCTTCTTTCTTGGGCCTGCCTCTGCCCCTCAGAGGATCCACGGTACTGGTTTCTCCAGCCTTCTGGTGTCTCCACTGCACCTTTGACTTTCCCTCACAGCTTCACATACTCCCATCTCAGGCACAGTGTCTGTCCTCTGAGGCCTTCGTCTGAAATCTGAATCGAAGGCTTTCTGACCCCAGCCCTCTTCCATCCTGCAGGTGCCTAAAACAAGCGCAGCCCCGGATGCTGCCGAAGTCAGCTGCCAGTAGGGGCAGTAGCCAGGCTTCCCTTCTCTCTTGGCTGTGGGAGCTGAGTGCTCGGATTGCTAAGAATTCTGAATCCAAATCCAAGGAACAGATTCCCTACACTTTTACCATTCTGGAACATGTTTTCTGGGTTTTCTTCTCAAAGAAGTGTCTTCTTTCACTTTTTCAATTTTGAGACTACCAATGGTGCTGTACTTCTTATGATGCACTTGGGCCAGCTTTTCTCTTTCTTCCCAGACACCCAGATCCCTACTGTTCTAACTGTATAGTACACAGTTTTACTGAAGCATCCTTTTTGGACAAACTCAGTATTGTAAATCATTTTTCTGGTCTCTTTGCTTTTGATTATCAACACAAATGTGGCGAAAAGCCCTTAACACCAACCATTACACACCCTCAGAATTAGACTGCCTTGAAATTTCTTCTGCCAGACGTATCTTCCACCTTTAGTCACATCTCAAACAGTGTCTCTGGACATGAGGAAAATGTAGAAAATTTTCTGCCAATCAGCTGTCATCCAATAACCAATTAGTCCTTCTCAGCAAAAACCTTGGAACCTGGTCTTTCCCCCACAAGATTTCTATCTGCCTTCTGACCTTTTTCTCTCCAACAAGAATCTCCCACACAGTACAGCTTATGGCATTCCAGTTGTGCCTTTTCAGCCAACATGTTCAAATCATTCTATATTCTTCCACAAGCCATTCCCAAGAGCTCCTGGACCCCATGCTTAGGTGTAGTCATACCAATGACCTCACTCTTGCTAGTAAATTTTGTCTGTTATTTTTATCATTACTGAGACAAAATACCTGACACCCAGTGTTAGCAAAGGAAAGGTTTATTAAGCTCACAGCTTGTAGAGGTTTTAGCCCATAATCAACTCCAAGGCAAAGTGGCACATGGCTGAGAGTAGCATTTCGTAGTGGCAGAAGACAGCAGAAGCAATAAGAGAGTGAACAAGCCTCTTTCTGTCCCTTATAGTATTCAGATGCCTACTCTAGGGTGGGGGTATCCAGTCGTGAATCAGTCTCAGCCTCTACACCCAGCTTCCTCTGAGAAGCTGACCACCTGTGACTGCATGAGGCTCTGAGGGTACACATAGACACACATCATAACGGGCCCTGTAGACCTTTGTCCATTTAAGTCTGATCATCCTATTCTTCTTCTTAAGGGACTATATAGCAGAGGAAACTTCGAGGCGGTAAAGCATTTCGGCTGCAGCATGACTATTGTTGGGTTTCCTTTCAGTGTTTATTTTTATTAACACATGTTGGGGATGTAAAGATTGCATTCTCTCCGTACAGGTGGCACATGTACAGGAAGCAACTCAATTTTTTTATTTCCTTCTGTTTTTAAACTAAATTTACCTGAGAATGAGGAGCACAAATGAGCAACACAGAAAGATTTGGGAAAATTGAAGCTGAGCCCAGTCCTGTAGAGGTGAGACCAGAGAGGGATGCTGCAAGTCACGGGTACTCTTAAAAAGATGCTTTAGGGTGTCCCTACTATCTGCAAGACCAGGCAACTCATAGGCTCTGACATTTAAAAATGAAAAGATTTGTTTCAAAGACTTTGTAGGACAATATCTCTTTTGAAAAGTGCCCCAGCATGCCCTGTAAAGCTAAAACTTTCTGGGATTCATTTCCCTGAGTTCAGCCCATGAAATGATTAGAGCTACTTATGCTCTGATTTACCAAATACAGTCCCAGTTTACAGAAGACTTGGTGTCATCCATGGGAGGTTATTTTTGTTTTGTTTTGTCTTGTTTTTGATTGGAGCATATCTATCCCATGTCTCATCACTGTAGCTTGAAAGTACATAATGCTTGGAGAATATAACTATCTTTTTGATTTTTACAAAGTTTAATCCTGAGTCAGTCTTGGAGAAGCCTTTGGTCTTGAATTTTTAAGTAATACTGCAGTAATTAAAATGTTAGAGATTCTTGGGAATGGAGTGACTGCATTTTGAATTATGTCAAGGATGTGAACCTTTGGAGTCAAGGGACAGAATGCTATAGTTTTATTAAATACCCTCAAAAGGTTTGAATGACAAAGGTTTGGTTCCCACATGCTGCTACTGGGAGGTAATAGAACTTTCAGAAGGTAAAGACTTCTGAGAGGTCCTTCAGTCACATGCCATCCCTGGGAGGACACTGGGGACCCAGCTGCTTCCTCTGTCTCCTTGGCTTCCTGCACAGGAGATGAGCAGTTTGCTCAATCGTGCAGTCACTTGCTGCTATCTTGGATTTGTACCGGTGGCTCAGCACATGCTCCTGTCTGTTCTCAGCAGGGAATCTCTGAAACGAAGCTAAAACAAGCCTTTGGTATTTATAGGTTGATTACCTCAGGTGTTTCATTACAGGACCAAAAGCTAACCAGCTCAGCATCCTTCAGGAACTGATGCTGAGAGAGAATGAACAGTTTAAGATGCTCACTGATGTGACTCCAGAAGGAAGGAGAATTGGGAATGAAAGGCCTCACACTATGAAGTTCATATGACAGTGTTCAGTGCAAACTGAGAAATACAGAACAAAGGATACTGTAGATCACCTCATAGTAGATGGAAATAGCCATAACTATATCCTCCTGTCCTCAGGCATTGATACTGGTGGGTAGTTGGAGCAGAATCTCTGCCTAACTACTGCTTTCCTTAGTTTAGCTTGTCAGATAGTATGGCATATTTTATCATTCTGAAACCAATGTGTTTTCCTCTTTATAGGATCCTCCTGGGAAATTAGGTAATAATATGAGTCAAACTTTCTCCCTACATCCCTGAGACTTTCAGGATTGAAGGCAAACTCTAAAATTCCACTTGATTATGATGTGGATATTTTATTTACTATCTCATCTTTTGGGGATGGGATATGCTTATACTCTTGTACTTGATCTTTAAAAAAGTTATTCAGCAGGCCAAAAATGGAGAATATGATCTTTTACTCCACTTTTATTCCATCAATTTCATGTAAATATTCATAGCATGCAGAAACAGTCACTGAATTAGTTCATGAACCAATTTTCTACACCGAACTAAGACATAGGCCAGGACTCAGGCTAGCACTTGGCTCTGTGTGTTTCCTTCTTAGCGTGTGGTATGATCACCCTTCAGGTCACAAGTAAATGAAGGTCTTGGCTTCTGTCATCCTCAGAAATACCCGAGTATTCCCACTTCCCTTTTCCATGGGAAAGGGCTCTAGGCACCCATGGGTATGAACCATGGAAATCACTATAGCAGACTCTGTAGTGATGGAGAGTTTGAATGAAATCTCCACCATCATGACCATTTTTTCTATCAGTGTGCTCTGGGTTTAAACAATGGCTTTATTTTTAGAACTGTGGAAGGAGTGGGGATTTGGACTAGATTGAATAATTGATTTACAATGCTAAAATTCGTGAATGGCCCTTCTGACCCCAGTTTCTTTGTTCCTGGCGTTATTCCTGAGGTGCCCATAGTTAGCCACATGATATGACAAAAGGATGCTGTAGAGATGATCAAGGATCAAAATAGTTGACCTTAAAGTAAGGAGATTATCCGCATGGACTTGATCTCATCACATGGCCTCTGAAGTTTGCCTCTGGAGGTCAGAGAATAAAAAAGAAAGCAGAGACATGCTCTGCATTATCTTTATCATTCAAAAACTAAAGTTAACCCTTTTGTGTGATTGGCAATGGTTAGAAAGGCTGAACAAAGTCCTATTTTATAAAACACATCACCCAGCATGGTGTGGCTGTTTTCTAAATGTTGATGCTTGTGTCCTCAAACAGAGACAGGAAATCAGGTTGGGTCAAACCTCCCTTGACCTTCTTGCTCCGGATCTCTTCCTACCTGATCCTTCCTGTCGGGCTCATGGAGCTGGAGGAAACGTGGCTCAGCTTTTGGCTGTCATGACAGTAGGCTTATTCTGATTTTCCCACATGATTATGTTAATGTAGAAAGACTTACATAACTCACTTTCTGCCATAAAAAAACACAACTGAAATTTAAATATGTCCGTGTGCTTGAGTGTGTATATAGATTCTCGTTATAATGTTTGCAAAAATGTACAAATTAAAATTTCAAACGAATTTTAAATGTATGCAGAGGTAAAACCCATTCATTCAGGGGCAGTTCAGGAGCGCGGGTTTCACACTGCACCTGGATTGCAAATTACAGCTAAAATTATAACTCGATGCCATATACAAACCTGAAACTAAAATTTAAAGATATAGAAATTCATTTGAAGGATCATATATGATTAAATTCATTATTTTATATAAAAATAGATCCTCTAGAGATGGAATGTCAACTCAGTAGACATGTAAATGCTAATAAACGCACCTGAATCTACGTCATGGATTTCCAAAACTGTATAACATATTCAGAGCTAGCTCCTTTTAGTGAAAGCTTCTGGATTTTGAACGACTCAGTTCACAAGCTAAGAAACACTAAGTAACCCAGTCTTAAGGGGGAGACTTAGTAAATAAATTAACTACATCTAACTATGCAGCTACATTCAGAGCTTAAAAAATATTTAATCTAAATATTCCAAATATTTTCTCCACAGACAAGCACAATGCACTGTTTGAAAGGTCAGCTTCCCAGAGCACCTTGAATTCTGGGATTTCAGTGATGAGTTCATCGGCAGCGTCACTATTCCCATTACTCTCATTACAGCAGAGGCCTGAGAGAACTGTCGGCTTAACGGTGGTGCCTTTCTCAGCTAGCCCCACACATGCCAGTCCACACAGAGTAGCATCTTGGAAAACAACACCATGTCTTATCAGGCTGTGTACTCTGTGTTTAAGAATAAAATCAAATGAAATCTACATATTCATGTGCAGATTCCTTATGTACCTTTTTCATTATAAGCTCGGGTTAAATGTTGGACCTTTTTTTTTTTTTTTTTGTACTTTTTTGTATTTTTTAAGGAAGGGTTTACAGGGTGTTCAGGGTCTCATTACTAGATCAGACTCATACTGATCCACCTGTTTACAGCCTCCCAAGA
>NDGN011397500.1:0-11007 GCA_002564285.1 Tympanoctomys barrerae
ATGTTTTCCTATCTGAGACAGAAAAGGGGGCCTTGCTTCTACGTTCTCCCCACAGTTTTCACAGCTAATGGTTCACCTTGAAAATTCATATCACTGGGTGATGGCAAATGCACCGCTGCTGAACTGTGGAGCCCCACGGAGGTGACAGGAGCGATGAGGGAGACTCCAGCTTTCCTTTTCCAGGTATTGATCTTGGGACGGGGGCAGAACCAAGGCAGGAGATTTTCTTGGGACCCTGACTGGGAAATGCGACTGGAAAGGAGGGTAGACTTTCAGAACGTGGTGGACTGTGGGAGCGTGAGCGGTGAAGAAGACGGAGCTGCACCCAGACCCAAGAGAAATCTCAGGGTCTTCAGTGGAAGTGGAGCCCCATCCCAGGGGAGGATGCAGAGGGACCACAGAGATGCCGCTCCGTGTGGTCTGCTTCTTCTCCCTCATTCAGTCACTCTTCCTCTGGCTCTTCTGGTACTTCCTCCCTTCTTTCATTTTTGGGGGGAAATTCTCTCGCCCTCCACTCACAAAGACAGAGGTGGAGTTTTTCTTTTTTCAAGCAGAACATTGACTCCAAATCAGATACAAAGGGTGGTTTTAATTTTAAAGAATGCTTTAGAAACTTTGATTCTTTCTCTTTTGCCTAAAAAAAGAGCAAACTTGTTGGCACAGCTAGGTCATTCAGGAAGCAGCTCTATAAGATCTCACTAAAATAAAGGAAAGTATTTTCTGCTAACCCAAGAATCAGCATCTGATTGGCATCACAGTGAGCCCAGGACACAGAGTGCAGCAGTGGATGCACTGATCCTGCTATTGAAGCTGGAAGCCGACTTGGAAGGTACAGAACACAAATCACAACCTAACCAGCTGGTCGTGGCTCTGCGGGCACACCCATTAGGAAGTAGCACATGGAGTCCTGGGAGAAGAATGACAGAAGCCTCATTTACCAAGAAGGCAGCTCATGTCTGTGACCCCAGTGCCTCGTCACCCACATTAGGTTGGGGGGGTGACAGGCCTCAGATGGTGAGTACTGACATCTGGGAGTGTCCCTAAGCCCACATGAAATCTGGCTAGAAATAGCCTATATTATTATTATTTTGATAAATAGTATTTCCAAATGCTATAATTGGAAAGGAAGGAGCTATTTTAGGTTCTATTTGGATGTGTACCCCAATTGTGGTCATCGTATTTAATATGATGGTAGAGGGTGGAGGGGCACCTAAATTTTTCAAAAGATTTCTTTAAAAATAGAAAACATATGATTTTCTTGACTCATCTCTATTTTTAAAGCCCAAAGTACACACTACCCACTTTCTGCAAAGATGGATCACTGTGGACCTTTCATTTTCAATGAAATTTTTTCTATCCTAAGATGAAGATTTGTCCATCAGGAGGAGAGAGAGGATTTCCATGAGCAAAATAAATGTCCCCAGATATTTATCAGAGGCCGAGGATATAGCTCATTGCTAGAGCACTTGATTAGCATGTCAGAAACTGTGGGTTCAAATCCCAGGAATACCAAAAAAAAAATTTATCATGATAAGGGTAGGGAAAATAAGTCTACTCAAAAAAAATTAAAAGAAGGTACCAAAAATGTTTAAGAAAAATAACAAAACAAAAGGCAGAATAATGGAGAACAGGGAAGTTCACTTTGCTTCAGTGTATTCATTAGTGGGGATACTGAGAACCCACTAACATCTCAGCCAGGTTTTGTGCCCAGCAAGAGCTAGATTCTAATCCTTCTCCTGAAGCCTAGAAGTTGTACAACCATGGATTGATTGCACCTTTTCATTGAGCTGTACCTTCCCCCATCTGTGCAGTGGTGCTAACTGTATTGCATAAAGTTTTTGTGAGGACTATGAAGACCAAATTTGTATGTAAATTTCATGAACAAAAAGGAACCTTTTCCACTACAAATCCCTCAGGACCTTATTCCAATCCTGAGCTCCAGTAATAACAACATTCATTACTGTGATTCAGCAGCTGTTATATACATAGGTCTTATTCTACATGTTCTACATATTTCTCCTCATGTACTCCTCGCAGCGCACAGGGTGAGAGAGGAAATCAAAGTAATGTGAGCTTCAAATCCATCACCTGTGGTTATAGCAAGCAAAGAGAATCAGTACTTGAACACTGAGTAGCAGGCATTCAATAAATGTTTATGGGACATAATGGTAGGACAGTGCGCACAAACCACTTGCAAGTATTCAGCCATGAGGCTGGCGCTTGGTTGGTTGGCTTTTGCTAGAAGGTTGATGATGAGTATTGATTGGGTCTTTCCCTTTGCTTTCATATTTTGAAGAACAATAGGCGTATGAGACAGCACAGTGTCTGCCTCAGTGGATAGGCCATCTTATTGAGGAAATACGAACAACTATGATAAGCAAAATTATAAGGAAGTATATTTAAAGAGCTTGGCATAGGCCAGTTGTCTCAATAGGATGTGCAGCTCTCATAGAATATCACCTATTGGGCAATTCATTGTGATCAGATGTTCATTTGGCTCCTTGCTCTGGAACATGGTACCAGCACATAGCAAGGGCTGCCATGTGGTGCCGTGTAGGGTGAGAGAAGGTAAGAGAGAGCAAGAGGGCGCAAACTCACTATTATAAAACCCACTCCCTCAGTGCCAACACTAACCCACTCATGGGGCCTTGTGGCCTAACCACCTCTTATTAGGCTCTACCCCCTAGCACCACTGCACTGGGAATTAAATTTTGAACACATGCTTTTGGAGACTGATTCAAGCCGTAGCACCAACGATCCCAACCAGGGCCATTTTGATCCCCCAGGACCTTTGATAAGATCTAAAGCCTTTTTTTGATTTTTCACAACAGGGAGAATGTGCTACTGACAGTGGGTGGAAATCAGAGATATAGGGGTGATCAACATAGTTAGTTATGACGTGCTGTCCGAGGTTATAAGGGCTATAGTGTTTCTAAGATGACAAACATGGCTGGGAACTAGAAAAACCAGACAAGATTTTGCTAATGTAATTATCTTTTTAAGAGCAACAAGACTTAAGTCGTCGAGGTAGAATGACGTGCACAAAACCTCCACCACAGTTCATCCATGTTTCAATGCACCAGCAGGTAGCTACACATAATATATAATTGCTCCCATAAAAATCAGGATCAATGGAATAATTCAAGCTTTGGCTGGAAAGGTTTGGCCTGTGTTCACAGTCAGCAAAACAATGATCAAGACAAGAAATTATTAGCCGTACAAGCAAATGGATGGCATTTCTTTAAACCCTATTAATAAGACCATCTTTCTTTTTACTTGTGAGATTGAGAAGAGGCTCAACTGGATACACTGCAAAGACTCAGACTTGTCTCTTCTCCACCCACAAAACATAAATCATTTATCAAGGGCCCTGGCTGAACCCTGAGATGAGATGTAGACATTCCAGATCTTGTGTAACGAGCAGCAAAGACCGATTGTAGCACCCTCCCATCCCAAAAACCTGTGTGTTTTCATGTGTTTCTGAGGATCCTTTCCAAGGAGATCTGTGTCCAAAATGAGGCGTACATAACTGGCTTGACATAGAAACAAAACATCAGCCACTGAAGCGTAATGATGACTCATGCCAAGCCCAATACTTTGCTACTAGATCCAGCCAAATAAAGTCTCACGCAATCACACAGCCCTGCCAAAGAAACACCAAGGAGCACAAGCACAATCTCAGTGGTGAGGCATCAGGATTCACATTCAAGCCCCTCTGTTCCTTTGCTGTGTAACCTGAGAGAGATTGCGTGACTTGCCTGAGCCATCACTTGTGAAATGTCGTTAATGACTCATAATAGTATCAGGGAATTTACATGAGAATTACCTACATTAATTGATCAAAGGGCTAACTTATAGTACTTGATAAGTAGTCAGAAAACCTCAGCTAGTTATTGTTTAGAGAAAAGTAAAGCAGAGATTAAATTCTGATGCACTAAAATTCTGTAAACTATTTTAATCTGTTAATCTGTATTGTACCTTTTGAGCTTTACTTCTTGGAGGGTAGCACAAAGCACACTGGGTACTTTGTATTTATTCATCGCTACACTCTCCTCTCTGTTGTATCTGTGGAGTCTTAGTATCCTCAGGGGCCTTCTTTGTAAACTGGTACATTGCACCCTGGGAGGAATTCTAGTAGCTCTTGGGGGAGACTTTCTGCCTGCCAAAACTTCTTCGTACACAAGATCGCAGGAGGAAGGGCTACCAGTATGATCCCATCATATGCAGATGCACAGGAAAGTAAGATTACACATGTGATGCACAGAATTTTCAAGGACAAGCCTGCAAACCCAACATAGCGTGTCCACAATGACACTACAATAAGTGGCAGCATGCAGATTCACAGCCTTCTGATGGTCCTGAAAGTCTGTATTCCTTCTACTGTTCCATTCTGTCCAATTGACCACAGACCAGGCTTTGGGAAATGCCTGGCTGCTCTCCCATCAGCAGCTTTCCTTTATCAGAATAAAATAGGGCCAATTGTTACTACACTCCTGAACACTAAGTTAAGACCAGATTCAAGATAATCAAGTGTAGTCAGCAGGATATTTTGGTTATATGTGACAGGAACTGAACTCAAAGTAGCAAAAACATAGTTGATAGTACATGTGAAAAACACCAAGCACCAAGCTTCTTCAGCCATGGCTGTATTCGGGGTCTTGACTAATGTAATCAATATTCTGATGCCTCCTCACTCTCCTTGTGTTGAAATCCTTCTAACTTAACTATTTCCTTGCAAGGTGCATAAACACGACCATGAACACCAGCCTTCCAAAAGCTTAGCCTTACACCTCTGAGACAGAGAAAATACATTCCTCACAGTGGATCCAGGGAAAACCCTGAGACCAAGTCTTCCCAGTCTAGATTGGTCCATAGCATCTGCCCCAGAACACTGATTCTGGTTAGGAGGATGTGGCATTGGTGGGCCCAACCTAAGCAGCACCTTTGCTGCAGTGGTGGGTGCGAGCAACGGGAAGACTGGAACAAGGAAATGGAAGTTGTTTCCTCCATGGGTGAAGTTAACAGAAGACACGTTGATGAACCAGTGTGGTGTCATCTACACCAGTGGAGAGTACTAGGCAAAACATGACTTGAGCCGAGATAGATTAGAACGGATGAGAAATAAAAATCTAGAGTCATTCTTCATAAATCAATACCATGATGATAAATTAGTCAGACTCATGAGTTGGCCCCTTTCTTTAATGTTAGATTAATTCTCCAATAGTCAACTCAGCTATCAAGTCCTCCAAAGGTGCTAATACCAAGGCCCTAACCCTAACCCTCACCCTCACCCTCACCCTCACCCTCATCTTCCCTTGTTTTCCCATTAAGGCATTCTCCTTCTGTGTGAAACACTTCATGGTGAGTTGTGCCCTCTCATTCACAGCGTTGTAACACAAAAGACTCTTTTATCTAATTCATGCTACTTCTTGAAGGAAGAGCCATAGATCTGATGACATAGGTCTGGTACCTGCTATAATTTCAGTACATTATGATTTTGAAACAACCAAAGAAAAGAACCAAAGAAATGAGCCTTTTACATCAGTAAAAGGTACAATCCACTGCTGTACAGTCTTAGTTCTTTTCAGTTCGTTTGGTGCATAATTTTTAAAGACATGAATAAATTATGAAAATGCAACTTTGCAGAATTTTTTCCCAAGTTGTCTATATATTTACTCAACATAGCCTGTTACTGTGCTACATGACATACTCTTATCAGGAAACTTCTGGAGTATTTCATTGAGTATTTCAAGTCAAGGTGTTCAAAAGCTTTGGCTCTCCCTTTCTTGTAGCCCCTGCTGTGGTGTGTGCAGATTATTGCTGTTGTTATTTGCTTGTCTGTCATAACTGTATCAGTATACTCAGTCATCAGAGTTGCTAGATACATTGGAGATAGTGAAAAGAGCATGCACTTTGGACTTGGGACACTTTTATTTGATCTTCAAGTTTGTCAACTTCTCATTCAATCATTCACTCATTCATCCTTTCCACACACATTTAGTAGGTCCTAGATATGAAGTATGTTTTTTGTTTTGTTTTTTTGTGTTTTAGGGAAGGGTCTACAGAATGTTCAGGGTCTTACTACTAGATTGGATTCTTAGTGATCCACCTGTTTACAACTTCCCAAGAGCTGGGATTACAAGCACACCCAGTCTCAATCACTGTCTCAGTGTGCCCCGGGGGCAAGGCCATCAAGGCAGGCCCAGGTAAAAATCAGCTGCCCCAGTGAAGCAACCTAAGTTCCTGAAGCCAACATCAGAAAAACCTCAGCATTTTTCTTTTTGAAAAAAATCTTTCATTTAGTTGTGTATTTGGTACAGGGTCTCACTAGAACCTGGGTCCTTGTACTTTGTAGGCAGGCGCTTAGATGGCCAAGCTATCTCCCCAGCCCTGGCATTTTTCAACCACACGAGTTATTTTAACTCTCCCCACCCTGACTCTTTTGCTTAAATGTAGTGTTTGGGTTGGATATAATGGTGTTTGAAATTTAAAAAATAAAAATAAAAATAAAAGAATGCTGAGTGGTATAGAAGGATTTGATAAATAGCAAGGCCATGAATGATCAAAGGTCTGGAGTGCACCACACGCACACACAGCAGCTCTCAGAAAGACTCCTCCACCAAGAGACGTATTTCAATGAGGGCTGGGAAAATCCTAAGCCTCGAGGCTCCAAGGAGGTTTCAAGTATCACCAGGAGGTTTACATGCAAAGAACTCTGTGGTCCCTTCCCGTTTTGATATTTGGCACTTTCAATTCATATTCAGATGAAATTTGGATGGGTTTGGGATTTCACACTTTCTGAGGCAAATTATTATGTCCCATTGGAAAGAACGCCACATTCAGATTTATCTCCCTTCCATCTCGCCAACAACTTTGTCCAGGGATACTGAAACCCTAAGGGCCATGCACAAATGTTAGGTAAGTGATGTGGAAAAATTTGCTATTGACACTCAGCTGAGTTACTGCCCTCTTGTTTGAGTCTCTCTTAATAATTTGATATATGTCATGGGTTTGTCTAAAATATTCCTGCCAGTTATTTGCGCTTTGGGGTGTTTATAAGCAATAAATATCTTTAAATATGAAAAAATAGCTAGTGTGTGAACAAGAACTGCAGAGACAGATGGGCCTACAACAAACACATTTGGCCTGTTGCAACACATAATTTCATCTTTAAAAAACTGCTATATAACTCATACGATGCACTCAGCAGTAATATAATCCAGATAACGTGGAAGGAACTGGCAGTGATGGATGGGGGGATGATTGCTCACTTATTTAACATATGACATTTACACTCACAGACTTAGTTTCCATCTGAGGAGAGTAATGACAGTTCTATCACCATGTTTATCATTCGCTTGTCCCAGTTTTCTCCCGCACACAGGTCTACTCCCTCGCTGCTAGGTGTACAAGATTTTATCATCCTGTATGCAAAGTGGGTTTGTCATGCTCCATCGTTGCATTTGAAAGGGAAAGCAAGCAAAGGAACTTGTTTTCTGGATAAAATCTTCAAGTTGATGCTGTATGCAATTAATCTAAGTCCTGTGAAGGATTTCTTTAAATGACTATGATTTAAGATGGGACAGAAAACTTAGAAATGCCTGGGGAGGAATGATAGAATGCCTTTATGGGTCTCACAGTAAATTATGTGATATCTATGCATCTCGCTGTTAATTACATCATAGAAAAAACCAAATTACTTAATAATGTTTTTATTTTATCCTTTTCCCTAAAATAAAAATCTTGTATAACATTTTACTGCATAGTTTCCAGAAGATGACCATAGTTTGGCATAGGAAAACTGATACCCTGCGAAATTTGGCTGCAGTTACAACAGTATTTGGAGGTCTATGTAAAGACAAAAGAGAATTATGTCTGGCCAGAAACTATGGCATTTAAAATGCATGCAATTAGTAAAACAAAGAGGTTGATTTCTCATATCAGTTTCATGCAAACTTGTAACTCATCTCTTCAGAGAACACTAACTCCTTATAGGAGTCACAAAGTAAGAGCTTTAGGGCCAGGGCTCATGAAAAATTATTGATCTATGAAAACAACCAGTAAGTATGTATTGGCTACCTACATGCTCAAAGATTAGGTACACTCAGAAAGAAATTTTCTGGAGAAAAATTCACAGGAATAAATTTGAATACAGAAGCTTTTATGAATGAAAAGAAGGATGAAAATTTTAAGCAAATCTGCTCTCTATATGAGGGCACTTATTAACAGACTTTCTCTTCATTCCACTGAGAACAAAGACATGTTTTTATAGAATCATTAGCCAAGCACATAGGTTAGAGTATCTTTAAGTGTACAACACAAAAAATATGAAAATGAGGTAGACATCGTCCTTCAAACACTCTTGCAGGGAGGGTGAAGTACATTCATATTATGACAAGCTGAATCAATAATCCTAGGCATTGTTTGGTGCGGGTTACATACAAGGAATCTGAACTCACAATGGCTTTGAACTTTTTGATAGCAATAGCAGAGAGAAGACATGTAAATTTCAGGACAAGAAGGACTGTAAATCTCGGGTTTCTGCCTTCACCTAATGTAGGGCTTCCAGTCCATTCCATACCAAGATGAGAGTTTCTGGCTTGCACTTCTCAGTGCTTCTCAAGACAGGACAAAAGTCATTATCATCTATGAGTTAGCTAAAAAGGAAAATCCCACTCCTATCACAAAACATCTGGATCTTTAGGATTGGGTCCAGAGAATGTGTGCTGCAACGTGCCCTCCTCTGAGCAACTCTGACTGAGGCATTAGCTTCCAAGCTACTGGTCCAAGTCATTCTTTGATGGAATAAGATCTTCAGAACATCTGATGCATGTGAACATCTCGTGCAGGATATCAGATAACTTCCAAAGATGTTGAGAATGAATTAGTAGTAGCTGCAATATGAAGAATATCAAGAAAAGGTCATTATTAAACCCAAGCAAAACTAAATGTTCTACCAAAAAGACCAAGTAACCATGGTTTACTGTATGATTCAATACTGACTCATGCACTTACTCACGATCGTGTAAATATTATTTATTGATTTAACCAAAATTAACATACAACTGTGCTGGAAGACAGGGTGAGCAGCAGAAAGTAAGACTGTGGAGGGCACATCGGCTGGGTTGGAAGATTATAGGGAATCTGTAAGAGCCACAGTGAGAAGGCTTTAGACAATGTGTGAAACTGAAAAAAATCAGAGGAAATACATATCTAGAATATTCAGAGAATATGCTAGGCAAATAAGAAGAAAAAGTTGAAAATGAATGGATTCCAAATAGGGCACAAAGAAAGCTGCTGTTTTTGCCACTATAAATCTTACAGAAAACATTGATATTTTTATACTTTGTATAACTTGAATGTAGATAAAAAATAAAATCTAAGTAAAAACTATGTAGGTATTCCCTCTGCTCTTTGAAGAGGCACACCTCATTCTTTGATAGTAATTTTGTGTTCATTTTCTTCTTCTTCTTCTTCTTTTTTTATTTACATATTTGGTGCAGGGTCTCACTAGGCAGCTCTGACTCATATTGATCCTCCTGTTTTCAGTCTCCCTGGCACTGGGGTTGCAGGCGTGGGCCACGACGCTGAGACTTGTTCGCTGGCTCAGCACACCCCGGGGAGGGGGTGGGGGTCGTGTGGGACTAGAGATCGAACTTTGATCCCTGTACTTAACAAAGCACGCGCTTAAACCACTGAGCTATCTCGCTGGCCCATACATTTTCTGTTCTTATTTCTAGCGTCTTTGTGATCTCGTCCCAAGATTGGTGAGTTATAGATCTGGCTGCCTGTTTTCACAGATAATACTATCAGGCTCCTGTTGTGCTTATTTGCTTACCTGAGGTCCCGAGGCCGTGGTGTCTCTGAGCTATACCGACCGATCTGCGTGGCTGTGATGGAGATCAGGCATTGGTAAAAAACTAAAATATTTATTACCTGGCCTTCTACAGAAAAGCTGCCAACTCCTGATTGAATCTTACTGCTTTGCACCTAAAACAATGCTTTTCATCTTTCTACTGGATTTTACTCTAATTTTAAAACATTCACACTATTGTTTTGTTTTATTTTTCTATATTTTAGGGAAGGGTCTACAGGGTATTCAGGGTCTCACTACTAGATCAGACTCATAGTGATCCGCCTGTTTATAGCCTCCCAAGAGCTGGGCTTACAGGCGCGTGCCACCACACCCAGTCTCAATTGCTGTCTCAGCGCACCCTGGGGGCAGGGCCAGCAGGGCAGGCCTGGGGATTGAACCTCTGGCCCCCGCGCCTACTTACAGGCCCTTTAATCTGCTGAGCTATTTGGCCAGCCCTACTAGTGTTATATTAAGACGAAACAAAAGAAAAAAATTGGGAGAACTGGTGAAGGACAAATAAGTGGTGAAGCTGAGTTTCAAACTGAGATTTGTGTGAGACCAAAGTTTATATTCTGAAAAAGAAAATAGGAGCAATGTATACCCATCACATTTAGAGATCTGGTGGCTAGTACTAGGTAGGAGCCTAGTAGCAGGTGTCTGACCATCTTTTCGTGTTAGTATATTTTGCCTTCTTATGTGTAAGCTCTATGTAGGCTAAGAGAACTCTCTTACTCATCTGTATTTCCCCTTGTGTTTAGAACATACGAAGCACTCAGATCTCTTGATGGATGATAATGAAGACGGAGTGTGAAAGGACAGCTTAAAATTCTCCCAGCAAGGTCCTGAACAGACCCAGAGCGCAGGCCCAGTGAGTGAGTGAGTGAGATGACCTGGGGCTCTCCGGATCCTGAATACACCAGGAGCGCAGGCCCAGCGAGTCAGTGAGACTACCAGCCATGGGATCCTGAATAGCCCCAGAGTGCAGGCCCGGCGAGTGAGTGAGAGGACCGGCCCCCGGGATCCTGAATAGACCTAGAGCGCAGGCCCAGCAAGGAACCCTTCAGCAGAACTCCCAGCAAAGAAGCTACAGGCAAGACCAACCCAGCTGATTCAGGAGCAGAACATCTTGCCAGAGAGACACAAAGGGTTCA
>NDGN011397509.1:0-12244 GCA_002564285.1 Tympanoctomys barrerae
CTGGGGATTGAACTCAGGCCCTTGCACTTGCCATGGAAGAGCTTATTCTACTGAGCCATCTCCTCTGCCCCGAAATCCTCATTCTTATAGCCATTTAAGTTGTGATCGGACGCTAACTCAGTACCACACTGAAAAACGTCAAGCCCTGTTTTAAGAATTTACAAAGCTCCTATCTTAATGATACAACTGTGATTATGATTAGATAAGTGGCTGATATTTTATCTACAGATCAAATGAAGGGCCATGACAACAATTTTTAGGGATGATGGACCATCTCCCAAGAATCGCCATGCTCACTTTACTTGTTCAAATATTTTTATATTAATCAATTTGCAAATCAGAAGCATCTCAGGCTTTTGGAAATGGAGTTGTTGGCTCAGCACATGTTGGCTCTCCACATCTCTCAAACATGGCTGACAGACTCCCAGCCATCCAATCCTCAGCCCCTCTCAGTTGTCAGGCCGCCCTGACATTCCATCTGGACAGAAGCTTGCTTGCCTTTACAGAAAGCTAATACTCTTTGGGAATCACTTTACCTTGACTGGCCTTTCTAATCCTCCTCTTAATACAAGTTCCCCTCTTCCCTGCCTGTTTTTAATACTGATCTGAGGAGAATCTAAGAGAGGGATTTTATAATTTATTCACTCAGCAGTTGACACCTGCTCTTTAAAAAGAAAGAATTAATGATACTATGTGTAACACAAGGTGTTTCAACCAATGAAGCCTAGATGGACCTGCATGAGTGAGAGATGGAAACAGTTTTATAGAATGCCTTTATTTTCAGGAAGTTCTCTCTACAGTAGGAGAACCTGTCAACATAACAAGAAAGGTGGAGATCGTCCCTCTCAAAATGATCCAAGGGATAATGGTGAGCAACCAGACAGCTGATGCTGTGTGAGAAGACTGTCTTCCACGCCAGCGCACCTCAGAAGGGCCTGCCTTGTTCACCTGCCAGTTCAAGAGAGGCCCTGTCTGTGACTGCCAGACGCCTGGCGGTAAGTCAATACATTTCCCTTGAGACAAGGAAAATTCCACAGGTCAGACTTGCTAAGAAAGTAACCGTAAAAGTGCCAAGTGCGTATAAATATTGCAGTAAATTAAGATAAATGATATTGGCTGTTTATTGTAGATAAAGCATAACTCCACAATAGAAACATCTAGCAGATTCCAGCACACAGCGTAACAACATCAGAAAGAGCAGTTATGATTACTGTTGAGGGGAAAAAAAAAGTCCTGGGCCTGGCTAACATTTAGAGATATAAAGCTTTCATAGTCTTCAGTCTTCTTTCCTTTGTGATTTCCACAGGATTTTCATTTCCAGAGATATTATACTACTTGCTTTCAAAGGAATTCAATATTTTCATTCAGAGAAGTAATTTCACAGGAAAGTAACACAGAGAGATGTCCTGGGTATTCATTTTCAGAGCCAATCTTACAAAGTCAATTTGTGCTGCAAGGAGCTGGGGGGGGGGTGACATGAAAAGGTGCAGATCTTGTGTGTCTGGGTTTCCTCTTTCCCATTCCCCCCTTGCAGGATGCCTTGCACACCCCCTAAGCATTTGAAAAGAATTGTCTGGCGTTAGAAACAAAACATACTGTAGACTCCCTTAATAACATTGCCCAGTACAATCCAAAGACATTGATCCTGAGCCCAGGACTAGATTACGGCTTCATCCCTTCTGCCCTGTAGTAAAAGTCATATCGCCATAACCATCACATCATTCTGTTTATTTTCTCCCTGTTGTTTGAGAAATTAGAGGAGAAAACAGCAAGTCTAAGGTGAAAGATGAGGAGAGAAGCTACTTGGTTGGGTACTTCTGTACAGATAAAAAGCTAATCTTGATAAAACTGGGGCTGAAATCCTTCCAGCCACATCAAGTCAAGGTCAGACACCATCAGCCAATCAAGTTGAAAGCTGACCGATTTTCTGAATTGAATCAGAAACGGACAGAGGGACAGAGAAGTAGACAGAGAAAGGAGGTGTGAAGGGAAAGAGTGGAGAAAGAAATGCAACCAGATAGAGAAAAACAGACGGAATGACAGGGTAAAAGAGACAGAGTCGGAGGGAAGAAAAGAAGTAGCTCCTTTCTTCTATTCCCGTTACCTGACAAATTTCACAATCAAAAGCAAGAAGAAAAAATTCTAGAGTTTTTCATCAGGTATTTGGGATGGCCGGAGAACAAGATCCAGCTGCCGACGAGGTTTTTCTTCAGGTTTTCAAGGCAGTGGTGGCCTAACCTTGAGGACAACATTGTTTATTCCTGGTGGAAAGATAAGCCAGCCAGCCGGGTCCCCTCCCCAGTCCCAGCGGAGTGGGCATTACCGGTGAACAAAGACGGAGTGGTGTACAGCAACAAGCATTTGGTTTTGATTAGAGGATATTCAGGGACTGTGCAAGTTCTATTAAAATAAGCACAAAACCATTTTAAAGGGCTTTTTCTTTTCTTTCTCTTTCCCCCCTCGGTTTATATTGTTAATCTTTCTTCCTGGACGGCTTCTCACAAATGCCTTTTGTTTTCTTGTGTGATTCTACGTGCCAGGACTCTGAGAAGGGAGAAGGGAGGTCCTGTTCTGGCGTGCTTTCAAGTTTCTTCCATAGGAGATGAAGGCTTGTGGCTGTGCCTTCAAGGGTATAAATTTAGAGGCCGCCAAACCGTCCGGAGGTAATTCAAATGCTGGTAAATGTTGGAATCCACCCTGGCCCCCTGCTCATGTGAATACCCTGGCACTTACCCCACTCAGAGGAAGCTAAACCAATTTGGAAAAGCGAAGAGAGAATAAACATGCAATTAAAATGGCCATTTCTCCTGGTTTCTTCCTTTAGTTCTTTTTTTTAACACTGCGTCCCATTCTATAATCTGATGGTGGAATGGGCTTGGTTAATTATAACCACGTACAAAAGATCACTGTCTCCTCCATTCAGTGACTGCATTAGCTTTGGATTTTTCTCCTTTCTTTTCTCTCTTTTTTTAAAAAAAAATTGGGGGGGTGCTAGAAATGGTAGAGAGGGGGCTAAACTTCAAATAAAGCCGTCGTTTTGGAAGAGACGCTATTTTCATATTGTTTGCAAACCTCTCACCAGCGTGAGCATTACAGAAATGGCACTTTCCTTTCAATTTATCTATCTTCCTCCTTTATACATAGACAAATAAAAATGAATTTTTCCAGAGGCAGCATGCATGCCACTTCTGTATATTCTTCAGATGGCTTATTTTTATTCAGTTTAAAGCATAACCTATCATTTTTATTCAACATTCCATCCAGCCTCTCTCTCCCTCTCTCCAAGCAAGTCTTCAAGAAGCCCTGCTGCCCTGCTTTGTTCCTAAGACTGCTAAAGGCCAAAAGATGGAGATAGCACACCCAACTGGTTTGTTTTCACATTCTAAGAGAAGGGGTTGAGAGAGCCCCCTCCAGTGGAAGGAACAAGGTGGTTGAGAATAAGCCTTGCCAGTCTTCTCTTTGTTTGTGATTAGCTTCCTGTGCTCATCTCAGGAAGACTCCTAATATCCATGGGGAAATATAGCACTAAATGAAGCTCACCCAGCAAACAGGAGAATGGTTGTCAGGGCTTTGAAATCCTTACACTGAAGGATTCAATTTCAGTGTCAATAAAACATTAGCATCTCACTTCTCTCTTCATCTATTTTTTTGCTGTTCCCTTTTTGCCTTCTACTTAATTCTAAACAGCGAATGAATTTTGTATGTATCATCCTTAAAGCAGCTGCTAGAAAATAACTGCCAACCTGTATATACAGCAGGAATAGACTCCATGTCAGAGCAAATTTTAAGACCTCGACGTCTCTTCCTTTCTATAGTTTTACTATCATGTTAGATGGATAAATACCACAGGACTACCAAACAGTAGCTGAAGAAAACTGAATATTGAAATTTAGAAAATGGCCAGTGTCCAACACAGTAATATTCACAGGAAAGTGTTTTGACATCTGAGATAACATCAATTTTCTTTAGAGTCAGGCATGATTGACTGGTAGGACTGAGATGAGCACATTATTACAATGAATCCCAAACTTCTCTGTTCTTTTTTACCCCTTCAATTTCTACAATAACCCATCACTCCAATTTCAGAATAAGAAGAGGTTTACATACCAAATTTGAAACCACATGGTGTGGGTCTGGCATCCTTGTTTTGTCACTCTTCAATTGTGTAGCTTTGAGCACCTGAATTAACTGATTTGAGCTTTAACTGGCCGTTACAAAGTGAAAAAACCAATAAGCTCATTCTACTGGAGTAGTGGTAAGAGTTAAGTAATAATATATATTACAAATGCCTTATTAAGTAATGATGACCATTATAGTTAACATTTATGGTTGTAATCATATATTCATCACAATTGTAAGAGTTTGACACATATTAACTTATTAATTATGTGCTAAAACTATTGGGAAGATTGGGTTAATAAATGTAAATGAAGTAGTACATTTAGGATTAGCACATGGTTAATGCATCATATGTGATAATTCTAGTAGCAATGATAATTCAATCCTCACAATAACCATCTAAAGTTGGAATTGTCACTGGGTCTTCACACTGATGAGGAAACTGAGGCACAGTAAAAAGTGGCTAACCCAATATTTCAGATGAAAGAAATAGACACTAGACTCAGCAGATAACTTGGCCTCAAAGCCTATATTTTTAACTGTTGCAATATATATGCAAGCTCTTTGTAAAGCATAAGATATTATATGTATAGGTAGATATAGTGAATGAATATGTTTATAAGAATGTATATATGAAGACATGCATCTAGTTGATTTCCATTAAAAAATAAAATATCCTGATTAAGTTTCTACCTTACAATCGAACCCCACAAGGAAAGAATGAAGGTTGCAACTGGATATGGGTCTGATTTATATTCTAAAATCATCATCTTCTTCTCAGTACCCTTCCTGCCCATATTTTCCTTTCTGGCTGATGGGGGTTGTTTGGCTGGGCTTTGTGTGAGTTACAAAGCAGCAACAATTACATGAGGGAGGCCAGGAGCATGTTAACCACACAAAAACAGTTGTCATAAACACTGTGCATCTTAATGCAGTGCTTCAGCCTTTACGTAAGATTAATTAAAGAGCAGATGTTCTGTCATACCCTGCGTTAGGTATGGTTATCTTTGAAATTCCAGCTCCTCCATTTGCTAGGTTTTAATTTGCATCATTATGCATTTTGAGCCTGGGGCATGAGTACTCAAGTGGTAAACATTAGCTATACTGCACTGTATTTCCAAATGCACCGTCACTATTAGGCCGACTAATAGAATTCCATTCTATTTTCAGCTGAATCCTCTCAATTTTCATTTGCTTTTGACATGTTACATGGCAGGAGGAAAGAGCAAGGGAAAATGAGGGCTTGAGGTAGCGACAGCACTGTTTGTGCACAGAGCTCACGTCGGCAAGAGAGCCCCCTTCTGCTGGGTTGTGACCACGCACCAACATTGTCGTGCTTTTACACAGACCACTAACAGTTTTAAACTTTCCCCTCCTGGCCTCAAGTTAGAGGTTGATGTTCCAGATAAAGCAAGAGCTCTCTACTTTTGTTGTTAGTGACTGGAGGCATCATGGTGAATTCTGATTTTCTAAATGCAACTACTAAAAATTGATGTCAGAAAACTTTCAGGCTGTGATCAAAGTCTGATATGAATTAATTTGTCATTATAACACGGCCCTACTTGCCAGGCGTTTCAGACCAGGACTTTGGAAATGCAGCAGATATCTGGATTGACAATTTCATTTAAAGGACAGAAAGCTTTCTGCTCTCTTTTCATTGGTATCTTGATTTAACGAACACACAAACAGACCACCGCCATATGTTCCAAATACCAGCTTGCCGTTCTTCAAGAAGCAGCTTGGGAAAATGCCAAGGCAAGAAGCTTGGAAGAAACTTGAAAAGGCTTCAAGACATATCTTTGTAGCCTGGGATAGCAAATGCACCAGTGATTAATTACGCTGGGGTTGGACATGAATAGGAATGTCAATAAGGCATTCCTAGTGCAGCAATAGAGGGCATGTAGGCCTGATAATAGAATCCTTCCTGTTTTCATCTCCCAGTTCCCTTGCAGCTAGTAACATATTCACATTCAGGTCAGAGACGTGAGATGGCAATGTCATGCTGCTTCTCATTATAGAATCATTATATCAGGTACAACTACAACAAAGGAGAAGGTGTCCCAAAGAAATGGAAACTCCAGAATTTGTGCCAGAGAATTCTCATCTGAAAAGGAATCCATAACTGCCTCTTCCTGCAGAAATCCTCCACTACCTCACCACTGATACTTAAAACCAGGAAGGTGATGTATTTACTCTGTTGGCTGCAGTACTTATAGAATATCCCTTGGATGACTTTGAAAATTAATTATCCTCCTTCAGAATTGAGGGGGAGTGTTTGATGAGGTGTTGAACCAATGAAAGTTATCTTTCTATTCTCTTTTAGATGGAGAAGAAAGCAAAGGAAGAGTAGGAGCAGAAGTAGAAGAAAAAAGCTTTATATCCAGAGCAGAATACTTAATTGAACCTCATAAGGAAGAACTTGTCCAGAGATGGAATTTCAACTATCAAAATCTATAAAAGTGCACACACAAATGATGCTATTAACTCAAATCTTGGGGCATTTAGGACATAAGAGAACCTGTGCTGTGACATTCTGTAACTCAGTGGTACCCCAGATTTTTTGATCAAGGAGATTGTGGGGCCACAGAGGAAAGTGATCAGTGATGTAGAGTGTGCCTAAGGAGAGTCACCTAGAGAGAAAAATTCTTTCAGGCTTTCACAGAGAGCAAATTGGTCAAGCAGTGAACATGACTCATCCACATGGCTGAGACTGACAAAAGATCCACAAGGTGCTGTACATGATTCCAGGATAAATCCTGAGGAGATGTGACTGAACATATGAAATAGCAAAAGTTACATTATTTATTACATAGGTCTTGCTTTATCTTGGTCTTAACCATCCAGCAGAAAAGTATAACCACGAGGTATAAAAAGTAAAGCTATATTAGTATACTGAGCTCTGAAAGGCTCAAGTCAACAACTTCTGACAATCGCCAGCTGTGCCAATAACTCATTACTATTATGGAGTATTAGACGAAATTGGGTTATTTTGCTGAATTCAAGTATCTATAATCTTTAGACTGGCACAAAGTATGAAAAGGTTCTTTAAAGTGGTCTCCAAATACAGCTTCTCTAACAGCAATGAAATGCCCATCTGTGACAAAAATAAAACAAAAAAGGGGGATATAAGTAAAGGACTGTTTTTTACTTTTTTTTTTAGGGTAGAACATCTTGTAGACCCTTTCCTAAAATACAAAAAAAAAAAAAGAAAGAAAGAAAAAATACAATACCCAATACATACAAAACATAAAATAAAATCTACTTCCAAATTCAATTTGTGGGTTTCTTCTGCACAGTAACCCCTAATCTGAGATTGCATACATACTGAGTAACCTTCCATCACCTACAAGGTATAGTCCAGAATCTTTCTTTTATGTATGTTATGTCCATATGTATCCTAGCTCTTTCCTTCAATTCCAGTCTCATTTTCTGCCGTATCCCCAGATACCCTGCACTAGTCTTATCACGCTACTTGCTGAAAACAAGAGCGCACCTTTTTGATTTAACCTTTAGGCTTTTGCACATTTGTTTTCTCTGATGGAAATTTCTTCCTGCCCAGTATTTCTGGGATAAATTCTGGCTACATGTTGCATTTCCCTCCTGGTATGTGCCAAATTTCTTGCTAACATGTTTATGTCTCCTGAACATACTACAAATACCTTGAACTAAAAACTTTTAAAGTTTAACTCTTCTTCCATTCAGAAGTCCCCCATGTGTAATCTGCCCTGCTCTTACCATCAGCTCACAAGCATTCTGAATGTTGGTATCATATGTGACCACCCCTTGGAGAGCCAGCTCTTGCATAATTTTTTTTCATTTTTTGGAATTCAACAATGATTGTTATATTGCATGTTTTTGTCTTCAAATTATTTGTTCAGATTACCAGATATAAGCATGCAAAATTGGCTAAAAATTAAAAATAAGAAAAAAATAGCATTAACTATTTTTTTCAATAGACCAGTAGAACTCAGCAATACAATTATCCAAACTATCTTGTGTACATGCACATATATTTTTCCTTTCCTTTCTTTTCTTTTCCTTTCCTTTCCTTTCCTTTCCTTCCTTTCCCTCCCCTCCCCTCTCCTCTCCTCTCTTCTTTTCTTTCTTTCTTTCCTTCTTTCTTTACTTCTGTCTTTCCTTTTGTCTTTCCATCTTTCTGTCTGTCTTTCTTTCCTTTCCCTCATCTCAGTTGTTCCTTCTCTTTGAAAAGTTTCTTTTCCTTTCACAGTATCTATTGTACCTTCCAGATTTTATTTATGCTTTCAAGTTTTTATACTAATGAGAAAATACAATGTTTACACATGCAGTACTGATTTATTTTATTTATGAGTATGATCTTTATTTGCATTTACTTACCTATAAAACCCTTGAGTTTTGGGGGTTTTTTTAATAGCTGAGTAAAACTCACTGTATAAAAATACCACCCCTTTTTTTATCCATTCCTCAGTTGATGGACATTTGGGTTGTTTCCAAGATTTAGCTATGGAAAATTGTGCTGCTATAAACATGAGTGCACATGTATCGCTGTGGTGTGATGCTATCAGTTCTTCTAGAAGAGTCCTTGGTAGGATTGCCAAGAAAAATGACCATCCTCCAAGAGCTCTTTCCCATCCAAAATCTTAAAACCTGAGTATCGCTCAAGTTTTCTTTTTCTATTGTCAATTCTCTACTTCAGAAGTTTGCTTTTATCTCCCATGGCTTCTTATGACAATCACCTAATTGGTCTCTTTCCTTTCCAAATATTCTCTGTTTATGTTACCTTTAATTTTAAATTATAAATCTTGAGGCATTCAGTCGTCTATTTGATATGAATAAGCATAGGAGACAGGCATCAGGAAACACACCCCTTAAGAATAAAATTTCCAAATCCATTTAAAATATCAATCAACAAATTAAAGTTAGTCTTTTTAAAATAAGTAGATGTTAAGCAAATTACTGAATAAAAAGAGATTGCAGCTTAATTGGGAGAAAAGTGTTAAAGTTATTAAAGCTAAAGTAAAATACTCCTACGAAATACTTTAGAATAATATATGATTGATTCCTTGATCAGAGGTATTAGATAAGTCCTCAGATAAATTAAGAAGGAAGAAAACAAAGATTTATTGAGCAAATGTTACTCAGCCCTATGCCACATGAATCACATAATTCTTTGGTTCAGTCCTTGTAACAACTATGAGGAAGAGCACTTTATAGTTATCAACAGAGAATCCCAGTAATTAAGCAACTGCTAAGTTCCTCCAGGTAAAAAAGCTTAGAACTGAGATTTGAAATGAGTAGTGTACAATCCCGATACCTAAATCCTTTCTTTGGGCCATGTTAGGAGAAAAAAATTGAATGTGAAATTATTTCAAAAGCAGACTAGATAGAACTTCATTGTTGATTTAACCTGATACTAAGGTAAAGACCAAAGTTTCCCTACAAATTTTGAATCAGAATATCTGCGTGAGTGTAACGAGATAGCATGGCGGTCTAAGGCGCCTGCTTAGGTAAGCTTAGATAGGCACAGGGTCCATGGTTTGAGCCCCAGCACCACATGCTACACCAGCCCTGCCCTCAGGGTGGGCTGAGCTGGCCAAAAAAAAAAAAAAAGAATATCTGTGAGAAATGATCATAGCATCACTTGTAACCCATAAATATGTACAGCCATAACTTGTCAATTTAAAACATAAATACAAAAATTACATAGCAAAAATAAATGAAATAATGATTAGAAAAATGATCAAAAAATTAAGGAAACTAGTTGGCTTTTGGAAATCATTAAAAATAACAAATTTTTAGCTACTCTTTAAAAGAAAGGGGAGAGATGTACAAAATGTAGAATAAAGAGGAAATATTATAACATAACTCAGAAATAGAATAGATCATATGAGACAACTGCAAATACACACAAAAATACTGGAAAACATATAGATAAGTTTCTTATCTATCTATCATGTCTATCACCTATCATGCCTGAATTATGGAAAATTCAGAAATCTGAACAGACCAGTAACTTGCAAAGATATGAATCATAACTAAAAGCCTCCTACACGCTTCTAAGAAATCTTAAATTTTTGCTCGTCTCTCATCTTCTTTTATTACCTTTTTAAAAATATACTTTAAAGAGAGTGTAGCAATAATTGATATGACATTAAAAATGGTACACACTTAGAAGACCAAGATGACAGGTATTTGAAGAATAGTTTTGGTATTACACATTGCTGTCCTCAATATAGTTGCTTAGTTCACAAATATCAACATGTAGAGCTAGTTACAGTGAGAATTCTATCAATTAAATGTTAGTTTTATAGCCAGGAATATATTGAAAAGATCATCCACTATAATCTTGTAGGATTTAGGCTTGGGATATAAAGGTGTTCCAGTATACTTAAATCAAAAATGGTGGCTCATCATATTAGCAAAAAAAAAAAGGACAAAAATTTTGTGATCATGTTACTAGACACCCCCAAGAAACACGATAAAATTTAATATCTGTTCATGATAAATAAATGTTCACAATAAATTATAGACATAGAAAGATTCCTTTCTATGTGACAGAAGCAAAATATGATTAGCTCACCATTAAGTTCAAATTCAGTGGTGAACAAGTGAAGACTTTTCCTCCAAAATCAAGAGTGATAAGGGTGCCAACTTCCACCACTTCTGCTCAACATAGTACTAGACATTCCAGCTACAGCACTTAGGAGGCAAAAATGACAAATAGGAAGAAAAGGGAAATGAAATTTTCCTTATGTATGGCATAATTTTACATATTAAAAATGGTAAAGACTACCAAAACAGTATTTTAGAACTAATAAATGTATTCAGTGAAGTTTCCGGGAAAAAATCTGCAAAAGGTTTGTTATTACTCAGAGATCAGTTTATTCACAGACAAAATTAAGCTTGAAGAAAAAAAATTTACTTCTAATTTCCTTCTGTTTGGTTAAAGTCTTTGTGGGTTCCAGAGGGCCTGTGGGATATCCAAGAAGACAACACTAGAAACACAAAAGAGATACCCAAATCTTTAATCTGCTGTCTAAAGTGTTTTTCATATGCCTAGTGAGACCAAGGTTTGACATGGTTAGTTTGATTGCGAAGAGCAGGTTTGAGGGAGTTAAAAGAAGCACAAGCATATAATATCCTAATATATTAGGATATTAGGATCATATTATTAGATCCTCCATCTAATTAGGATATTAGATGGAGCACTGTCTTAGGCTCTTGGGACAGTGCTCCATCTAATATCCTAATTTGGCTTCAAATACCTTGAGGTCATTCAACTAGATTTGCACACCACTTACTGGATAAAAATATAGTATCACCTGATAAGTGAGAAAATTGATCTTTTGTGCAACCCATCTTTTTTTTTTTGAATTGAATGAAACGTTTTCAAAATTTTTAGTACATGTTTGCAGAACATAGTGATTAGCTTCTTTGTGAGGGATTGGTACATGTACATTACTCTCTCCTTCCTATGTCTCTTTGTTCTTTTTTCTTTTGAAAAAAATCTATCTCCTTATCTCTTATTATCTATCTTTTATTTTCTCTATTTTTATATTTTGAATTTCTCATGTAAGAGAAACAAGGCAATATTGAAATTTGAGTGATTTATTATATTTATCTACCAGTCCTATCTCTGCTTTCTTGCACCATGTAACCCTTCTAATACATGATAAGTATATCCATTTTCAATCTCCTCTTCCAAGTTAATGTGATGAGGAAGGAGGAGAATAATTATTAATCTACAGAGATATAGTACAGATTTCTTTAATTTGATCAGCATTCTCCACTTAGCAAATGATGACATGAGTATTAATTAGGGTCAGAATAGGCTCCCAAACAGAACAACAATTTAAACTTACAACTACAGGATAAGCAAAGCCCTCTCTTTCCTGTAATGAATTGCTACTTTTAATTTTACCATCAGATACTTATTTACAAATAATCTAATGCCCCATTTAAATTTTAGTGCAACTCAATGAGTAACACATATATAAATTAAATAGTCTAAATAGTCCAAATATATATAAAAGACAAAGAGAGCCCTGGAGATAATTAATCCTGACACCAAGGGTGAGAAAAGGACATAGGCTTTAAATTTAGTGGTGAGCTTTTGAGTCCTTAAGCAAAAAAAAAAAAAAAAAAA
>NDGN011397511.1:0-13972 GCA_002564285.1 Tympanoctomys barrerae
TGCCAAGCTTGTTCCAAGTAGGTGCTTTAGACCACTGAGCCATCTCTCCAGCCCCTCTTGCTCTAAAGATTTAAAAACGTATTTCTATCAAAACATTTGGCTAGCAACACTTATATTCATGCTACTTTTCTTTTTCTCTACCAGAGATCCAACTTGGGACCTTGCACTTGCTGATCAGGCACTTTAGACACTGATCTGTGGCCTCAGCCAATAGTCATGTTACTTGTAAGATCCATAAACCAAAAACAGCCCAGACATTTAAAAAATAATGGACAACCCATCATGTATCATAACAGAGTAAAACTCAGTAATAAAAGAAATGTATTACCGACACATGCTATGACATATAAATCTAAAAAGTAGGATGTTGAAAAAGATAAAAACCTGGACTGTCTTCAGACTCAACTGATTCTCTCCTTTTTGCTTCTGCCTCTGTAATGGTCTCATCCAAATGATGGTGACTGAAATGCATTTCTTTAGGCTGGGTCTTTCTTTAATTAGGTTTTAGTGTCCAATTGTCTGGATGGCTCAAAGGTATTTACCATAAGCTGTCTAAATGTGAATTTAATGTCTGCCACTAACTCACTGCTGATGGAGCTGCTTTTATCCTTCCAATCTTACCATGTTACCTAGAAATGACTGACTGACATAAATCAGTGATGGGAATTCATTTATCCTTGAGGTGGTTTTTTGAAATGTGTTTACCGTTTTGTTGTATCCAACAATGGACTTATAGTAGATTTCTAACAGGTGGTCAACTTACTACATCCAGATGAATTAAACTAGCATGGTGCTGGGTGCGGGAGGCCCACCCGAGGATTGTTGCCAGAAGCATAAAGGCAGAACAGGAGAAGCTACTGAAATCCTGTTAGGGATGTCGTTTGGAGAAGCTGTTAGAGCTGTTGGAAGCTGCTAGTTCTCTTTGAAACTGCTAGTTCTCTTGGACTGTTCTGCTGGAGGACCTTGTCATGCTGGCTTTCCTGATTTAACTTTGGGGGAGCTCTGGTCCTCATCTTGAGCCTTGCTTCCTGGCTCTGGAGGGGAAGTTGTGTACTACTCAACCTCATGAAGCTTGTTACACTGGCTTTCCTTGTGGGAACTTGGCTTTCCTTATCACTGGAGGTGCTCGAGACCTCATTGTTGCTGAAGACAGTTGTGACACTTTTGGGGGAGCTCTGGTGCTTACCTTGAGCACTGCTTCCTCAATCCAGTCCAGATCGCTCAGCTTGCTAGCACAGATCCTTCATCCCACTGGCATAGACTTCCTAGCTTCCACCACTGACCTTTCGGCCTTTCCAGCACATATCCGTGAAGCAAGCTTAATGAGACTTTGTTGTGAGCTTTACACCTCCAGTTGGACTGGTAGGAGGCATTGTTATGAGCTCTAGGACCTCAGCTGGATTCTTTAGTATTTAGGTTGTGGGTAGATTTCCTGTGCTTAATATGTGATTCTTGGGTGATTCATTATAAAATGCTATTATAGAACGTGTCCTGTACTAGACTGTTCACCTTGCATAACTCCAAACCATGACAGAACTCAAGGTTTTCACATTAAATTTCATACCTAGACTTTTTTAAATTCTTTTTTTTATTTTAAGATGCAAAACTGTCTTGGTACACCACCACTTTATCAATAATTTTTATAAGTTTTTCAATCAGGAAAACAAAAATCTAAAACCGAGAAAAAGGAGATATCTAGCAGGTCCAAGTTAATCTGAGAGCTAGAGTAGGCCTACTGCTCATGACCCCAAATACTTTTAGACATTTATTAGAATATATTGACTCCTTAGGAAATTAGGAGAAAAACAAACTTTAGAGAGATAAAGCATATTAGCATATAATATTATCATACTCATCTTTATAAAGATGTGATCATTTGGTAAGGCATTTATTTTTTTATAAAAGAAAGAATCCATAAAATTTCACACTTTGACCCAGGTTGTGTATTGTCCAGGCAGAAAGCAATCACCCTGATGCTGCTACATTATCGTGTTAATTAATATGTAAATGAATCACTGCAGCAATCAGTTAAAAGGTTTTGCTCCTTTGAATGTCTACAAGCCTGCTCCTAGCATTCTTTTTGTTTCAGAAAAGACCAACCAGAAACCCAGAAAAGTCACCAGAAATTGCCCAGAGATAACCTGCTCCCCCATCTTCCATGACCTACAATAAAATCTTTTCAGAGGCATCCCTAGCCATTGTGTTTTAAACATGTCATGTATAAACTTGGCTTGCACAAGAATATGTCCACCTGTACCTGTAATGAGGAGCCTGTGCTACATGAATATGTATGTTTCTAGAATAAAATCCCCTTCTTTTGTTTTATCAGGGACATGGCTTTTAGAATCATCCCCAGTTCCCTTTTTATTTTCTTCAAGGAATAAACCTCTCTTCACTATTTTATTTCCTGGTTGTGCTTTGCACCACCAAGAGGAAGGGCCATTGTGTTCAGTTACAACACCACATCAATCAAGCACTTTGACCCAGAAGTCATAGGAGAGAAAGGCTAAAAATGTAACTTGCCTGCTCAAAGTATACCCACATACAGCAAAGCAGTATATATAGGTCAATAGACTCATGGCAGTATTACTGTGGACAGAAGGACTGTGTTACCTCAAGCCCTCTCTTTCTCCACCATCAGCATCAATCCTCCCTGCTTGGTTACAAGGACCACAGCTGAAGATGGTCAAGGTGGCTGACCTGGAGTTATAGCTCCTATAACCATCTACACAACAAGCTGTGGACTCTTTATGTCTCATACAGAAGATACATGGGGACAGATGGCTAACATCAATGGATGCCTAGTTAAGGGTGCTAGATTGTTTTTAACAATTTAATATCATATGTGTATTTTATACCTGTTAACTTCTCCCTGACTATGTCCAGTAAACAGACAATCTATTCTATATGGAACATCCAGAAGCTTCTTCCACATCACCTACATTTCCTCATCTTCTCTATTGTTTTAGTTTTCTTATTCTCTTTATTACAACAGTTCTTAAATAAAACCACAAAAACAATAAAATCACCTGACCTGCTCACAATAAAATTTAATAAAAATTATATAATAAAAGTGCAATACTAATTCAATAACACTTTCAACATATAAAAAATGTTTAGATGTTTAATTTCTTTTTTCAGTACCAGGGATTGAACTCAGGACTCTGCACTTGTGAGGCAAGCACTTATTCTATGAGCTATCTCCCCAGGCTCAATTGTTTAAATTTTTAATAATAAAAAACAAAAATCAAAATTTTCAGTAGTTTTTGAAGGATATAGGTGTGAAAATCAGTATTTTAAAAACAGGTAAATGAAAGTAAAAAGAATGTCGTATTTATTTTACCTATTATATAAAGTGATTCTTAATGGTAACTAACTATTTTAGGTAACAGTGTTTTTGTAAACCTTAATTAAGTGACAGAGACAAAGAGAGAAGGAGAAGGAAGAAAGGAGGGATTGCTAATATCTGATACTCCAAACACAGCTATGAGCCACTATTCATGCTTTTGTCAAAATCATGAACGTGATTTTCAATTTCTAAATGTACTTTCCATTTGTGAAAAAAAAGAGTTGGGAAAAAAAACCTCTTAAATATATTTACTAGGTATCTACTGACTGTTGCAGTAACAGAATATACATTATTCTCAGCAACACATGGGACTTTCTCCAAATAGACCACAAATTTTCCCACAAACCAAGACTAAGAAAATGTAAAAGAATTAGCAGTGTCCCATGCATACTATCACATCTCTGTGAATTTAAACTAGACATCAGTGGCAAAAGAAACTACAGAAAAGCTACATATGCATGGAGATTAAACAACACTCTCTTGACTAATCAGTGGCCACAGATGAAATCAAAGAACAAATTAGATAGTGGCTAGAATCAAGCCATACTGGTCTTATGTCATTCCAGTATGGATGGGAAACAATGAAAGCAGCATTAACAGGGAAGTTTATCTCTCTGAACACTTTCATCAGAAGAACAGAAGGTCCCAAAATAAATAACTTAATAGGGCACACCAAAGTCGCAGAGAAACAAGAATAATCTAAGTCCAAATCTTACATTAAAAAGAAAACTGCAATAATCAGAGAAGAAATTAATGTATTTCAGAATGAAAAATTATTTAAAACTTAATATAGGGGCCAGGGAGATGGCTCATGGGGCTGGGGAGATGGCTCAGTGGAATAAACGCTTCCCTGGCAAGTGCAAAGGCCTGAATTCAATCCTCAGTTAAAAAAAGAAACCCTTAATGTATATAAGACCTTGTTGTTTGAAAGAATAAACAAACTAGACATAGCCTTAGCCAATCTTAGTAAAATAAGGAAAAAAGATCCAACTCAATGCAACTAGAAAAGAAAAAGGTGAATCATAATGGACACCACTGATATTTAGAAGATTGTTAGTAACTACTTTGGGAACCTATACCTCAGTAACTGGAAAAAACAGAATTGGACATGTATGAATTACCAAAATAGAGCTGAGAAGGTATCAAAACCCTGGGTAGTGCAATAACAGGTAAAGAAGCTGAAGTACATAACAAGCTTCCAACTAAGAAAAGCCCAAGACCTACCTAGTGGGTTCACAGGTGATTTCTGTAAGAACTTCATGCAGTATCTAACCCCAGCATTTCTCAAGCTCTTTCGTGAAACTGAAAGGGAAGTAGTACTCCCAAAGTCATTCCTAGAAGTTAGCAAACCCTGATGCCAAAACCGGAAAAAGACTTGGCCAAAAATGAGAATAACAGGACAATTTCTTTAATGACCACAAACACAAAAATCTTCAACAAGATACTAGGAAAGACAATGCAACAAATCATCAAAAATAATACATCATGATATCATGATGATGCTGGGATGGCTCCACAAATGCAAATCAATAAATGTAACACATAGCACAAAAAAGGGGAAAATCACATGATCATCTCAATAGATGCACAAAAAGCCTTTGACAAAATCCAACATCTGTTTATGATAAGACTAACCCTAAGAAAATGAATATTTAAAACCTCTTAATCCAATAAAACCAATTTATAAACATCATTAACATTTGTAGCAAACCAATAACCAAGACTGCATTAAATAGATGAAAGTTGAAAGTTTTCCTTCTACAGTTATGGCCCAGAAAGAAATCCCCCATCACTATTTCAGTTTAATATAGTACTCGAAACATCACCCAGAGAAATCAGGCAGCAAAATGTAATAAAAGGGCATACACAGGAAAGGAAGAAGTCAAATTGTTATTATTTGCAGATGACATGATCTTCCACATGAAAGAGAGAAAAAAATCCATGCAAACACTCCTACAATTATTAACCACATTCAGTAACACAACAGGATACAAAACATACAAACATCAGTAGAATTTGTGTATACTAATAATGAACTCACTGAGAAAGAAAGTAGAAAAACAATACAACTCAAAATAGCATTGAGAAAAATGAAATACTTGGGAATTAATTTAACCAAGGAAGTGAATGACAAGTTCAATGAAAACAGTAATCTGAAAAAAGAATTCAAGTAGAGTATAAAAAAGAAAAATAATATACCCCATTCCATGATAGGAAGAATAAATAGTCAGAACCTTCATACCTCCCAAACTGATGTATAGACTTACTACAATCCCAATTAAAATACCAATAACCTTCTTCACAGAACAGAGAAAAATAATATTAAAATTTGTATGAAAGCAGAAAAAGCCAATAATAAAAAAATCAATCCTGGGCAGTAGAGCAAAACAGGAGGCATCACAATCCCAGAATTCAGTTATACCACAAAGTTATAGTGATGAAAACATCATAATATTGGCACAAAAATATATGTATGGATCGTTGAACAGTACAAAGAATGTAGAAACAACTCAGACTGCACATACTCTAAAGGAGAGACTGTGTCCTTAACAATTGTACTGATAAAACTGACTATGTGCAGAATATTTAATAGACACCCATATCATTTGTCACATAGCAAAGAAAACTCAAACTAAAACACAGCTGGGAAGATGGCTCAGCAGCAGCAAGGTACTGATTTTCATCCCTGGTACCAAAAGCAAAATGAATTAAAGACCTGTACGTTAAAACAAAAATAATCTGCTGGAAGTTAAAGTCAGTAAAATTCTTTTTAAAAAAAATTTTAGGGAAGGGTCTACAGGGTGTTCAGGGTCTTACTACTAGATTGGACTTGTAGTGATCCACCTGTTTACAGCCTCCCAAGAGTGGGGATTACAGGCATTTATCACCATGCTCAGTCTCAATTGCCATCTCTGCACACCCTCGGGACAGGGCCAGCACCACAAGCCAGATTTTGAACCTGGGCTCCTGCGCCTGCTTGCAGATGCCTTAATCCGCTGAACTACTTGGCCTGCCCTAAAGTCAGTAAAATTCTAAAACATATAGGCATGAGCAAGGATTTTCTGAACAAAATCCCAATTACAGAGAAAATAATACCAAGACTCAACAAATGGGATCTCAACAAATTAGAAACATTCTGCACAGAGAGAAAAAGATAACTAAAAAAAGAGACTCAACCTGCAGAACAAGAAAAATTTTGCCAGTTTTTCAGACAAACCACTTGTACCACAAACATAAAGAAGCAGAAAACATTCTTTTTCCAAAATAAGACACAATGGGAAAAAATGGGCAAATGAAAAAAAGACATATTTCTCAGAAGAAAAAATACAAATGACTAATAAATACATTTAAAAAGTTTAATATCTCTGGCCATTAAAGAAATGCAAATTTAAACAACACTAGTTAGTATTCTACCATGATCCAGAAAGAATGGCTATCATCAAGAAATCAAATAATAATTAAAGATGGTTGGGGTTGTGGGGTAAAGGACTCTTTTACACTGTTGGTGAGAATGTAAACCAATGCAACCACTGTGCAGGTCAGTATAAAGATTGGCAAAAAAATAAGACTAAGAAATTTCATTTAATCTAGTTATCCCCCTTCTTGCAACACATACTAGAGTGACATGTATCCATCCTTGTTTATAGCACCAGAACTCACAGTAGTGAAATGCTGGAAGCATCCTATATGCTCAACAATCAATGGCTAACTGAATAAAGAAAATGTGGTGTTTATACACAATGTAATACTGCTTTGCAATAAAGAATAAACTCGAATCATTTGTAGCAAAATGGATGCATCTAGAGACCATAATATTAAGTAAAATAAATCCTACACAGAGGCTTAAGCATCACATGGTTTCTTCAATAAGAGGAATCCAAAATATAAATATAGAGCAAAATAAACGAAGGTAATAGGAAATAAGAAGGAATGTGCTTTTGCGAAAAGAAAGAGAAACAAGAGATGGAGGGAATGGATGAGAGGAAAGGGGAGGGGATTGGGAAAGGATTAAGATGTGCTGTGCTGATGCACTAGCTCCCAATGATGAAAGTAAACATCACAAACTGCAAACATGTATTGCTAAGACAAATGAAGAAAATTTGAAATGAGCCTTAACTGTGCAGCTCTTCAAGTGACAAATAGCTCTTCAAGCTATTTTTCTCCACTTTAAGAAACCACTTTAAACCTGGTATATTTACTTTAAAAGATTTCCTTTTTGAAGTCATTAACAGTTAAATGTAGTCATGCAATCATTAACTTAATAAGTTAATGAAATATTATTTCTATATGCTGATCATTTAACTTTATAGGAAATGGAATCTAATAGTGAAATTTGAAACACAACATTTTATAGGAACACTTTGTAAAATATTTTCCCCAATCAAGCATTGACTATTCTCTGTGTAGTGGTGAATATTTTCTTTTTAAAATGACAGACTGGAAACAGTAAAGCTCCTTGCCCCTTCTACTGCTTGAAGATGTTAATCATCTATTGATGAAGGTAGAATCAACTCCTTGGAGGCAATCACCTTTCTAATTTTTTTCTCTCGGTGGTTTACATTCGGTACCTGCACACAATCCCACTCATGTGTGATTCAAAGGATCATAAGGTAAAGCTTATGCTTAGAAATAAAATTATAAACATGAAAAACTAATTGTTGTATATCTCCTTCAAAGTTAAGTTGACATAGAAGAACATTAGTGTTGAGCTGAAGGCATAAAATGTCCATAGGAAAAGACTGTGTGCTCTTATATCCCTGGTGCGAATGATGTAATTTGCTCATTTTTGTTTGCTAAGGCCAAAAATAAAAACCTTAACAATATTCAAAGTTGCTGATCTAATTTCAAGCAGAATTCAGAATAATGAAAATTTCACTGGAAGTTATCATATGAATGTATGACAAAGGTTAGCATTCAATTAAATACTGTAAACTTTTAAGTCTTTTGAAATATGCTATAAATCAGCAAAAGTTGATAGAAAAAAGAAAAAACATCGGCTCAAAGTAGCCTAAGTAAAGATATATTTTATACAAAAAGAAACATTTAAAAGGACAAAATAACTTACAGAGTCTTTCAAATATGATTTTTTCCATTTCATCTGCCTCTGAGACAAGTAATTTAAAACTTTTAACAACTTTCTTATTAAAAATTTCTTTTGATCTTTCCTCATCCATGTTCTGATGATGGGAGCAAAACTGTGTTCATATTGAATTAACAAATGGAATCTTCTAGAGATATAGGGAATAGTAGCATAGACTATAAATAATTATTTTCCAGATAAAAAGTAACTATATTCAGAGTTGTATAACAAAACTTTAGGGGCATAAGAAATATATATATATATATATGTATATATATATGTATATATATACATATATATATATATATATTTCTGAGCATGGTGGTGCATGCCTGCAATCTCAGCCAGGCAGGAGAATTGCTGGGAGTTCGAGGCCATCCTGGGCTACAAAGTGAGCTCATCATTAGCCTGAAATACATAGCACAACACTGTCTCCACAAGGCTAAAATAAAATAAATTAAGACAAGAAGATAAGTTATAACACATTAAATTTGTTGTTTCTATATAGTAAAATTGAAGCATATATGCTTTTTTGTGTAGATTTGTCTTTCAGTAGTGTCTCTAAAATTAGAAAAGATTCACCTATACATATGAAGGGATCAAGCCTGAAGCCATCTTGGTCATTACTGCCACCTTGCCACCTTGTCCACCAAGTAACCCTGCACTCATCCTAAACCTTATAGGATCAGAAGTGTCACTAAGATTATCTGCAGAGTGTGCTTGTTGGGTGAGACTGCTTCTTACCTCATTTCACAGGTCAGTAGTTTATGAGAAAGCTCAGAGACATTCTGATTCAACGCAACCCCCTTTGTGTAGTGCATCATGAAAGCCCCTTCTTCCTAATTTGTGGTATGGGGATGCTCTGAATTGTTGCTTTGCAAGGCATACATCTCTCTGTGTGTCCTCACTGAGCTGCACTCTGCACAGTGCTGGCTTTCTCTGATGCTATTTTGGTCTCTTGGCACTTTCTACCCTCATGACCAATATTCACATGGCAGGCTTTCAGAAGCACACTTCTCCTCCACATGGATAAGATGGAAAATTTACTACTAAGGACAAATTTAGTCACCCAGATACTCCTTTCAGCATCTGGATAAAGCAACTCTCCTGGAAGTAACATTTCTAGTGACTTTGTGAGCCCGAGTGACCTGTAAATAATAGTGGGAACGAGGTGGAAGGTATCTTTCGATGACAGAGTACCAATGTTGAGACTATTATGCAAATAATTGGGAGAATCTGAAAAGGTTACAGAGCTGGCAAACACAGAAGGGAATTGTACCAACATAATAAGGATCTGGAGCCAGTCAATTAGTAGCTGGAAAAGAAAAATGGGTCATATTTACCTTGACCTTGACTGAAAACAGAAACAGCTTGAGAATTTGTGAGAGTACATAATTATTTTATTTTTCCTTTTTCCTTTCTCACAGAATGGTGATATTAAATTGGTAGAAACTTAAAGCTTGCTAATTTGAAAAAAGATGGATTTAGGTAGGAGTCATTAGAGTACTGACATTGTTTAATTTTTGAGTGACATTTTAGAGCAAGAACTTGAACTTTTCTGAATATTTCCATGTCTTTTTCCTCCCAAATACTTCAAAATTTCTTTCTGAAAGAAAAAAATAAAATTCCTATTTTTACTGTAGAATCATTAGAGATGAAAAGCCTAGAGAGAAATTTCAGAGTGGCACTGGCAACAGGAGGGACTCTCTTTGCAGACAAAACAATTGACAAAAGCACAGGGGTGAACAGGAGGTAGGTTATCAAGTTATTTTTCTGTCTCTTTGTCTCTCTTTGTCTCTGTTTTGTGAGTCTCTCTCTCTGTCTCTCTCTCTCTCTCTCTCTCTCTCTCTCTCTCTCTGCACTTCGTTATGAAAAGTCATGTGACAGCATAGCTCAGGGATCCAAGCAATGCCTTTATATACATGGGTTCTGCTCTCCACCTGTACAATCTGGAGAGAGAAACACTTGCTCAATCACAGAGCTTTGTAGCTACTGTTAGCAGTAGCAATTTTGATGAGCAGGAATAATATAGCATTTCGAAAGAGTAAGAAACCCTCCCTCATAAATCTTGCAGGCTCTTGTGAGCCTCACATATTGGTGTCCACATTTTAGGATTTTGGTGAAACAGCAATATTTGTATAGCGTGATCTTTGGAAATGACTGGAACTACAGCTGAAGGAGTATGTGCAGACTGGAAATTCAAACTTAAAATGAGAGGATATTCTGTTTTGGAAGGAAAATGTCAGGTTAAATTAGTTCTATGTGGTAGTACTTTTAGAGATAACACAAGACAGGAATGTGTGGCGTAAATGAGGTTTATATAACACTTGTGAGAGAGGATGGCCAACTATTGGAGACCTACCAATCTTCTGGGTTGGTGCTAGGAAAGGAGGGAAATAAGCAACTTAAAATAATCAGTAAAAAACTAAAGACATTTAAGAAAGACATGGAATAAAAACCAAGAAGCAGTAGAGACAGCAAAAGACAAAAATGAATGGGCTACAATCAAAGTGGTACAAAGTGGTTACAAAGCAAGGGCAGGACCTAGGCCTAAATCCCAGATAAAGAGCAGAGCTCTGTACACAGAATCCACTTTTGCCTGATACATCTGCATCCACTTGTTGCTGTGTCTACACTGTTGGTCTATTATTCTGGTTGAATGAAAGTCAACAGAATCACATGTTTTTCATGACTTCCAAAGAATTACTTCTGGGCAGGAAATAGCTCAGAAGTGTAAGTGCCTGCCTGACAAGTACAAAATCCTGTGTTCAATCCCAGGTAGGTACAAAAAAAAACTTAGGTCAGATTTGTAATGATGTACTTTGTCTAATAAATGGTGAACAACATGATTAGGCTCTTGGGTAAACCCAGAAAAAAATTGTGTAGAAGTGTGTTCTATTTAGAATTTGTAATAAGCTAAGAGCAAAATTTAATCTTGAAGTTAAATTATTTAAAAATTATTCTGCATATGTTATTATATGTATTATTCCTATTTTATGAGAACAGTTGTGCAGGGAGTACTGAAGGGAATTATAACAATATAATAAGGATAACAATGCAATAAGGATCTGGATTTTGAAGATGACAGCACCATGCCATAGCCGTGTTGAGTGCATTGTGTGGAAGTGATTCTATAGACACAAAGAGGCATTCTCTTCCTTTACAGAACCATTTGAAAAATGGGGCACTTCTTTTAACATACACAAATAGCTAATACTATAGATGGATCATTAATGTAAAAAAATGAAATTATCAACATGTGTTAAAGAATGATATGCATTTGTGTATGTGTATATTTATGTGTACTAATTTGTGTCAACATTTCTTGTTAAAGAGTATATCCTTGTCCTACAATGAGAAGACTGTTTTGACAAAGGATAGCTTAAAAATATACCCAAGTAATTTAGAGTTAGTTTACAAACCTTAAATCGAAATAAAACATTTGCCATTTATTCTTGCTTTTACATTTACAAATCCATTGCACTGACTAGAATAAATTATGGTCTTAAGGACATTTTGGATACTTTTACCTGTACCTTTCATCAACTAACTATGAGCAAAGAATGCTAAAACATGTCATCTCCTTATCCTCAATAATGTACTTTTTAAATGCAAAACTATTATATACAGAATAGGATGCAAAAGATGTATGTGTTCACAACTGTGTGTATTCACAAAGATAATAAGAGAGAACAAGCGCTCATTGGACTAAATTGCTTACACACATTGGCCTTTGCACAATGTGAGAAGCCGACATCAATAGAGCCAATGTCAGCCAGCATTAGCTACAAGGTTTGAAGCATCTTGTGAGCCAATTCTCTGGTCATTAATTCAGAACCTCTGTTGTAATCAACAACCAAGTAATACTTTAAAAAATCACTACAGCTAAATGGCCCTTTTGTTTTTTTCAACACTAACTTTAATATTTTTAAAAGAAAAAATATGCTTCTTTGACAAAAGAGAATATTAAACTCACAGAAATTTTTGTCCTTTCTCTGCAATAATGCATAGTTTTATGGTTACATTCAATAATAGCCTTAAAATAATGGGCCTAGTATCTTCAATATTAAAGAAAAGCTCTATTTTTCAGACTTTCTGGCAGTTTCCTGAGACAGAAACTCAAATAATCCCAATATAGTATGAAGACTGAACCAGAAAAAAGAAGTATCAAACATGCTGCAAAGAATTAAGGCCCAGAGAGAGGTGAAGAGACTGTAATAACATCAGAGAGGGAAGACTGACTCATTTGTCTTTAGGATTCATCCATCTGACAGAAAAGTCCCACGGCAATGCCACCAGAGTACTGGAGAATGAACCATGTAGCCCGTGTAGCCAGAGACAGGCCCCACTAGGCAAAGAGAAGGGAAGCAAGTTAGATTAAGTGCAACATCTACTAACTAGGTCTCCTTATCACAATACCCAAGTTGTTTTCTTGCATTATTCTCATATGGCTGCTACTATATTTATTACAATACATAGAGAGGTCTCTTAAAACTTGAATCTCATTTTTAAAGAGTCACAAATAGTTTGTGCACAACTGTTTTTCCTTGTTTTTGTGATTACATGACTTTATTCCTTAATTCAAATATAAATTCCAAACACATATTCTGGCACAACAATTAAGGTCACATTTAAAATCGATACATAAGCCTCAAAGGAAGTTTATAGTGATTAGTCTCAGTTCATATGAGCCATCAAAATATCTAACCTGAAGGATGTAGAAGTAGAATTCACAGAAATTTTCATGCTACCATTCAAAGAAAATTTCAAAGTCCCTATCTAAAACAATAGCTTGGAAAAAATGAACAATAATCCAAACTTAGAAGGCAAGAGTGTAATTCAAAGGTAACCAAGACCGTTAACCTACTATATTGTTTAATCCAATTATTAACTAAATTATTAAGAAATTGCTTTAAGTGCTGATACAAAACATGATACTAATACACAAATGAAACCTTCATCTTTAGGTATAGCTTGAATTCTATATCTAATCAATAATAATGATACATGCTTGTGTATCTATAATAATTCATATTACTGGTTTCTAGTACTGGTACCACATACTTTTTTCTATTCTTTATTGAAAATGGTTGTAAAATTTGGCTTAAATATAGCTTAAAAACATCACAGAAAGAAGTATTATAAGAATAGAAATTTACTAAAGAGATAGCAGATCTTTGCAGCTTTCTATAAAGGTATGCAACAGACACAACAGTAGAAATATAATAGACTGGAAGAAAATAATCCAAAATGCATATGAAAACACTTAGATTTATAGCTAGGTGTATTGAAGATATAGGGAAGTTAGTATAATACATAAATAATAGTTAGGTTAATAATTTTAAATTATTTCATACACATGCTTAAACATTTTTTAAAAAACCCAAAACTTTGATACATAATATACTTTGAAAAGAATTTCTTATGGATCTCAAAACTAAATGTAAAATATCAATACATTAAAATAAATCTGCCAAAATCTACAACTATTGCTGCATAGGTCCTGCTTTACCTTGGTCTTAACCATCCAGTAGAAAAGTATG
>NDGN011397519.1:0-20779 GCA_002564285.1 Tympanoctomys barrerae
TTGAACTCAGATCCTTGCACTTGCCAGGCAAGTGCTTATTCTACTGAGCTATCTCCCCAGCCCCTCTGGTCCAGTTTACAATGTTATATAGGAGTTTGATGGAGAAGAGAATATTAACATTACAAGTGGTGAACCTCAAATTAAGAACAGCTTGGACCTGAAGTGGAACCAAGTTTTTGATACTTTCTGACTAGTGTGGATTCTGAATTGTACCTGAAGGCAGAGCTGGGCTTTCCTGATGGACCTCCAGCTTGGTGAATGGAGAACTATAGACAGCAGTGATGCCACCCTTGGTGTTCAGATACTGCAAAGATTAGTGTCACATGGGTCGGCAGAAGGTGGAAACAAGGGAGAGAAAATGGCACTGGGGATCCACAAAATAAGACAAAAGGAATCATCATTAAGTCAGTCTAGCATGACCTAGAGCAGGCCTAATTTGCTGTTATGTCCTAACTCTGTTTTCTTTCATCTCTCAGCCTAACACCTATCTTTACCCATTTCCAGCTGAATGAAGCCCTGTGAGTGTGGTGAGTTCATTTGTTTCTTGTGCTGTCTCTTGGGGTGGAGTCCTACAGGTCAGGACACTGGAATTCAACAGACAAGGCCAGATGTTATGTTGGAAATCACACTCTTCCCTCCCCTCTGGGAAACCTGTTGGTTCTTTCACCAGTAAGAAGTTAGAAATAAAGTGTGGTGACCAATCAGAGATACCAGAGGATATGATTAGGCTGGGAGTGACTTTTCAGAGTTTATGAAAAACTGCAAACTCCACAGGGATTACACTTTTCCCTCAAGAGCAAGACACTGGGTGAATAGTGCTGGAGAGGGGACAATGGGGAAAGGAGCTTGTGTCTACTGAGCTCAGTGTCATTGTCTACAATGTCACACCTGACCTTCCCAGCCCTCCCAGTGCCTGTAGGCACTAGGGTTCAGTGTTTAAGAGCACAGACTCTGCAGCCAGCTTTTTGGCTTCTGCATCCCAGTGGCATGACCAAGCTAAGTCTCTGGGCCTCAGTTTCCTCATATGTATAATGGTGCTAAAGGAAGTTGTAGTAGAGTGTCTACCACATCGCATTTGCTGCAAGGATAAAGTGATGCAGCAAGGGTGGAGGCAACTTCTCAGATGCTTCCCACTTATTCTCCAAGACGTCCACATGCTTGTATGATCTCCCCACCCTTGAGTGGGGCTAGATCTGAGGACTTTTGTCAAATGAAGAAAATATGTCACAGTGGGCAGGGTGGCACTTTCACTTCTGATGTCACTGTCACTTCCATCTTGCTTATCGCCTCTTGCATGACCTGATGGACTCTGTGTTTAAGGTGGGCAATGGCGAGGCCTGCTTGGGAAAGATGAAAGTGTGGCCCCTGGTTCACAGCCAGCTTGGAGCGAGGTCCCTGTCTAACAGCCCACAGGGCACTGAATCCTGCCAGCACCCACATGAGTGAGCTTGGGAACAGACCTTCCCTCAGGACAGCCTGGTGGTGACCAAAGTCTGCCCAACACCTGAGTCATGGTGTGTGGGTCACAATGAAATACAGGGCCCTGTTCCCCTTGCTCATATTTCTGATTGACAGAAACTGTGAGATAATAGGTGCTTGTGGGTATAGGCTGCTAAATTTTAGGACATTTGAAGGACAATAATAGATAATGAATGCTACATATGTGCAATTCTTAAAGCAGGGCCTAGTGCGTAGTATAGTCTCAATAGATATTCATCATCTTTATTGTTAATACAGTCAGGTGCAGCTTACCAATCAAGATAGAATCTGAGGAATGCAATGTTAGGTGATTTTTATCATTGTGTAAGTGTCATAGAGTGTCCTTATATAAGCTGAAGGGGTACAGCCTGCTGCACTCCTAAACTAAATGGTATAGTTATTAGTCCTAGGCTGCAGACCTGTCCAGTGTGTTACAATACTGAATATTGTAGGCAATTATGCCACAATGATAAGTATTTAGTGTCTAAAGTGTTAAGTGTGTCTAAAAATATCTAAATAGGTTTGTTTACACCAACATCCCTGCAAACGTGGGGAATGTATTAAGATTTATGATGCTAAGACTTTATGATGGTTATGGTGGCTACAGTGTCACTAGGTCATAGCAGTTCTCAGCTCCAGTATACTCTTATGGGACCATTGTCCTATATGGGGTCCATAATTGACTAAAATGCTATTGTATGGTGCATGACTGTATTTCCATTTCACTGATGAGTAAAAGACAGGGCTCAGAGTTACATAATGACTATGTAGCTGAGTGGGGTCTCTTCCCTCTCTACCCTTGTTGTGACTATTTTTGAGTTAGTGCACTCTTCCTCTAGGAAGACCTAGCTCCTGGGAGTGCTTGACAAGAGCTACTGAGGCAGGAAAGAGAGGTTCTGTGGAGAGCCTTGCAGAGGGCTGGGTCTTGGACTGAACCAGACTACATCCATCCACCCAGCAGACTCTCCATAGTGGAGACCCCTCCACCCCCAGCCAGTGGGTCTTCCCTCCTTTTGGACCCAGATAGGGCCTGCACCTTCACAGAACACAGGAGAACTAACACATGGTTGAGTCCGTATCAAGCATCTGAAAGGTGCTGTGGACTCTTGTCTTCTCTCATTTCCTCCAGGAGTTCATGAACTCTGAAGCAAGCACCATCTAGAGCAATTCTATGGGGCAAAGACCATTTTCTTCATTGTCTTGTCATGGTACAGACAATAAAGATGAATCCTCCTAGCTGATTAGGTGGTGATAGCTAGCCCTCAGGAGACAATGTTCTCTCAGCATAGTTCCTGCTGGGAATATTGGCAAGATCTTTTAGGAGCTCTGGGCAACAAATGCAGAGAAATAGGACAGAGGTATGTGGGCTGAGGATGCTTAACCACTGAGATATGTGGGGCTGGGCAGGAGGCTGGTTCAGATTTAAGCTTCACCACACAGACACATGAAATCAAGCACTTACACGGAGGCCCACATATGTCTGTATTAATACACATATGCTCTAACCACACAGCCTAGTCATAGGTGCACCTGCAAACAGACATACACCTAGATTTTCAGCAGGGCAGCTGGGTGTGTAGCCCCGTGATCAAGCACTTGCCTACCACGAAAGAGAGCCTGGGTTTAACCCCCATAAGTAATAAAAAGGATATTTTGTATAAAGATAAAAATGCTGATAAATTCTCATACAGGAAGGAGGAATTTTGTACCCCATGATTCATGTTTCTAGGGATGGAAGGACTTTTCTTTTGCACTATCAACAAAGGAAAAGCATGGAAGAGCTTTCTTGCTTTTGTCCCTCCCCTTCCATCTGATTGGTCAGCCTGGAGGAGGCGCTGAATGCACTCAGTTTAGCATCTCCTGGGGCATCTTTTTCTTCTGCCCTACCTGTCTGCAGGCAGAAATTATATTCTTTTTGTGTGTGTGTGTGTGTATTTTAGGGAAGGGTCTACAGGATGTTCAGGGTCTCACTACTAGATCCGACTTGTAGTGATACGCCTGTTTACAGCCTCCCAAGAGCTGGGATTATAAGCACGCGCTACCACGCCCAGTCTCAATCTTGGTCTCAGCGCTTCCTTGGGGCGGGGCTGGCACAGTAGGCCTGGGGATTGAACTCCTGGCCCCTGTACCTGCTTGCAGGTGCTTTACTCGGCTTATCTGTTTGGCCTGCCCTAGGAATTATATTCTTGCTGAGTAGCCTCCCAGGCAGGCTGGACCTCTCTGTCTTTTTCCTGGTGTGAGCAGTACCAAATGGGTATGTGTCTCATTCGTTGCTGAAGGATTTGCAAACCCATTTGATGATAGACCTAAACTCATGCTCTGTACATGGCTTTACCAGTAATTTGGGTGGAATTTCTCAACTTTGTCTTTGCCTCCTGGGTCTTGTTGGTTTTAGACTCAGACTCTGTTGAATTCCCTGACATCAGACACTGCTAGAAAGAAATAGAACCATGGACAGATGTTCATCACAGACACAAGCATGGAGGCAGCCTGGATGGTGCACATCCTTGTCTGAGAGAGGAGAAATGGTCAGAGGAGTTTCCAGCACAACTGGATGCTAGAATCACCAGGGAATATTTACAAACATGTCCTGACATCTGGATTCCAGATTAGGATTAGGGAAGCAGCAATTTTTAAAGCTTCCAGGAGGGGTTTTAACAATGAGTGGCTCACCCCCAGCACCTAAAGGCTTACACGCACTTCTGTTTCCATGAAGGACCTAGGAGTGCTCATGCCTCCTGTTCTCTGCCACGGACTTCTGTCATCGCTCCCAGCTTCAGTTTCAATTTCTCCCCCATAGACAACGTGGGAGTCCGGTAGTAGCTAATGGCTGTATATTGAGCAGGCAGTTGCCATTACATTGATTGCTGCTATTCTGGTCTTCTGAACTAGGACTAGAGAGCTTTCTCAGCACACATAAAATGCAGATCTCCTTACTTGTCTTGGGTTCCCCGATATGCACAGGTGCTCAGGACACATTTTTTTTTTTTTTGAACCAGGGATTGAACTCAAGCCTTTGCACTTGCCAGGCAAGTGCTTATTCTACTGAGCTATCTCCCCGGCCCCCAGGACATGGTATTTTGCCTCTTCTTGTTGTTGTTGATATAGGGTCTTTCTATGCAGTTCAGACTCACAGTGATTCTCCTGTCTCAGCCTCTCCAGTGCTGGGATTATAGGCATGTACCACCACACCTGGTTTTGGGGCTGGCACCACGCACCCAGGGTTCCAGGGTCAGCATGGAATGTGGTACTGGAGATTGAGCTCTGGTTGTCGTGCTTGCCAGGCAGGTGCTTAGACCACTGAGCTATCTCCCCAGCCCTTGCCTCTTATTTTCAGTCCTGCCCCGTGCTGGACCCCTGATGAGCCAGCCATGCCCTAGAAATGCAGGTACATAGGTTGTTGAGGAGAGAAGCTGCCTAGGAAATGCTACCCTTCCTGTAGCCAAGGGCATCTATCTACCTTTGGGTGGATAGATGCCAGTTGTCTCTGCCAGCAACAGAGAAGGTATGGCCAGGGGAAGGTCTGTGAAATGAGAAGGCTCACTGGCATGGGAGCTGGGGCCACCCGTGTCCTCTGTCTTTACCTGTGCACATTGAAGGACACCAGCGGCATCCCAGCAAGGTGTCTGGCCTTCCTTATCTCGCCCTTGCTCTAGCACAGGAATCTTAAACTGTGTGCACCAGAATCACCTGGAAGACTTGCTAAATCACAGATAGCTGGACCCCACTTTGGAAGTGTCTGCCTCAGTAGGACTTGAGGAGTGGCATTTCTGACAAATCCAAGGTGACTGCTGTGGATCCGGGCACCACACTCTAGAACCACTGCTTCACGTTGCTGCTTTGCCACTCTTGGGGCTGCTTGGTGTGTGTGTGCACGTGTGTGTGTGTGTGTGTTTCCTCTTGTCATCTGAGGATCCATTTCATTAAGACATTTAGGTAAGTTCACCATCAATGATCACAATACACTTCCTCTTATTTCCTCCTTACCAGGAGCCAGGCACCATGCTGAATGTCTTGCTTACATTATTTTATAGAATCCTCCCAAAAGTTTTGTTATCTTTTCCTTTCTGTAGATGGGGAAACTGAGGTAAGGTAACTCACCCAAAATGTTACGGTTGGTGTAGCCTTGTGCAGTCACTGGGACAACTTCTAGAGTTTGTGATTAATTTATGATCCAATGCTGGGATTATGGGTGTGAATGCTGCACCCACCCTGAGGCAGACGATCTGCATACAAGTGTAAGGAAAGAGGCTACCTAGCTGCCACAGCTGCTGCTCTTCTCTTGGCTTTTTGCCGTTTTTCTGCCACTATGAACTGCTGCTCTCTGCCATGTGCCACTCTGCCTTGGAGCCAGCTGAGTAGGGANTGAAACCTCCACCAACTGTGAGCTAATTAAACCTTTCCTTCCTTAATTTGAGGTGTTGGGTGCTTTGTCCCAGCATCAAGGGAAAAGTAACTGAGACACAAAGTAACATAACACAGAGTTAATAAACAGTCAAGCTGGGACTGGAACTCAAACCAATCGTGGTCTTACAATATTCATTCATTCATACATAACAAACACAATTAACAAAATTATATTAAACACTGTCAGGATTACTGCTCTAAGCCTTCACAACATAGTAATGAATAAAGCTGCATAGACAGCTGCTCTCATGAAGCTCATATTCAAGCAAGAATATAATCCACAAGGAGGGAGGGCTTGACTGACAGCATAGTCACGTTTTGGCAAGAGTCACTGGTTGGGGTGGGGGTGGGGAACAGCCAGGGTGGTCCTCTAGTCTGCGCCCCTCCCAGATAAGGATGATGGGTGGGATGGAGCGAGGCGCAAGCACAGCCCTGGAGTGAGGGTTGATCAGTCTCTTCCCCTCAGAGCACCATTACATTCTCTCCAGGCTGAGGTACGCTCTGTCCTTTGGTCAGCTGCAGCCCTCCTCTGGCAGTCTGGCTTAGACTGAAGATCATCTGGTGCTCACTGCATGAAGCAAAACGGCTTATTGAGCAGCTTCACTAATCTCATCCACAGGGTGAGCAGGTGCTGTTGTTGCCATGTAGCTTATTTTAGAAAGCAGCCCTCGCCTAACCTTTATTGGTTGCACACACCGTCATTGGTGGCACCCCTCCCCCAACCATCCCCATCACTTATCAATACATGTCCTCACACTTGCTCTGCAGTTATCAGTTTAACTCAGTATCAGGAGGCTGCTGCTCAGGAGCTTCATGAAAGCACCAAATAGATATTTTTTTAAAAAAATCTTAACTTATGCAGCATACACCAGAGTGCCTGGAACTTAGATTTCAGTAAATGTTGGATGGATGGATGGGTGAGTGAGTGAGTGGATGAATGAGGTAATCCCTGGTCATTTATTGTCTCTGCTGATCTTATGCCTCCTCAGCTGCAGACACTAAACAAGCTTCAAGACACAAACTCAGCCTGGCTGCGTAGGAAGAGCCCAGCCACGCTATTCCACCACTCTTGGTGTGAGACCTGGAGGGGAAAGGAAAGGCCATCGGGATCTCCATGGTCCCTCTGCCCTGCTGCCTTTCTTATACCCTTCTCTTGGCTAACCCCTCTTACAGTGATGCTTGTCTCAGTTTCCCCAAAGTAGACTGCAGTTTGCATTGAGTCCCTGTCTGCTTTACTAGGAACCCAGCAGCCTGTCTGTATCTTTTCAGCTCCTATTGCAGGGGCTGTGCTCTGCCCCCTGTAACTCTAGTAGTTGGTGGATTGGACCAAGGCTCCTTCCTGGATGTACACATTGGGTCGATTACACTCGATCACATTCATCCCCCATGGGCTCTACTTCTCCCCTTTTCCCAGGGGCCCATGGATGTGTCAGTCTCCCTGGGTGTGGATCTTGCACAGGTTGTCATCTTTAGTACTTAGTCTCACTTTTAGTCTCCTTACTGAGCCTCTCTCTGGCTTTAGGAGAGGCTGCTGAGTGCCTCCTGTCCTCCTCTGCTCCCTCCAGGCCAAGCCCGTCACCCACAACCCTGACCTTTTTTTATCAGTCAGGCACTGTAGGCGATCTCCTTCATCTCTTTGCTCTCCTCCCCACTGCATGTTCCCACCAGACCTCTGTGGTCTCGCTGGTGCAATAAGCCATTGCAAACAAAAATTCAATCTTGCAGCATCTAATGTATTCTTACTAATCTGCTCACAGGTGCCTTTGGCAATCCCACTGAGAAAACTTGCTTCAAGTATTTTAAGCAGCAGCTAATGTGTTAGTTAACTGCCCAGCTTCTGGTGTTAGACTGCCAGGGTTCAAATCCTAGCTCTGCTACTTTCTGATTGTGCATCCTAAGGCAAGATACTAAATCTCTCTGGGGGTTGACTCTTCATCTGTAAAATAGGAATAATAATTACACCTGCTCTTAGGGCTTTTGTGAGAACAAAATGAGTATTTTATGTAAAATGCTACAAAGAAGATCTAGTGCATAATAAGCACTTTAAAGGTTAGGTATTACAGGATGCATACTGATTGTACTGAAGTGCTGTTTATTCATTCATCTACTCAAGACATGATCATTGAAAACCTACTGTGTGTGAGGCCCTGTGAAGCATTAAAATGTGAACAAATTGTGCTGTGGAGCTTTTGAGATTAAGGGAGAAGCAAAAGCTTGGGCATTCCCAAGGGGTATGTGTGGAGGTCTGTAAGTGAAGGGATAGAGTGCAAGAGGGCCAAGAGAGGGGCACGGCCAGCCAAGCACACACAAGGATGCTCCTGGGTGTGTTGGGAGGTGCCAGTTATACCCTGCCCTCAAGGCAGGCCTGAGGACAGAGAGTCTGCTGGTCTTGAAGACCAGACTAGAAAGGAGAGAGACTCTCAACTCTGGACTTAGGAAGAACCAGAGTCTAGGGATCCAGGATCCATGATCCCCACATATCTGGGTGCGTAACAGGGCCCAGTGGGCATGATCTCACCAAGGACATTGGTAGAGTTGTGTAGAGCAGAGCCTCTGGGTCAGCAGGCCTCTGGGGCGTGAGTCTCTGCCATCCAGGGTGGGGCTCCTTCCTTCTACAGATTTTCTTTTCTTTCTTTAAAGGACACAAATATGTCCTTTTCTTCGTTCTATAGCCCTTCATCTCACACACCTAGAAAAAAATCACCACACACAGCCTTCTTTCGTCTGCTTTTCTTCTTTGTTGAGGCTTCAGGCATTAGAGTTTTCTTTCTTTTTAAAGTTTATTCTATTTATTTATTTAGCAGTACTGGAGACTGAACTCAGGATCTTGCGCTTGTCAGGTAAGTGCTTATTCTCTTGAACTATCTCCCTGACCCTCCTTTCAAAATTTAGAGGAGAAACTACAACTACTGCTTGCCTTTCCAATTTGCTTACAGTTCATGTCAGGTTGCTTCTCTGAGCTTACCTCTCCCTGGTCATTTTCTCTGCATTTTGGAATGCGCTTACTCCAGTTACTCCTGTGCCCGCCACCCTGTGAGTCCTTTAACTCCCTGGCTCATGTTCAGTGGGCTCCTGAGAGAGGCTTGGAGTTTCAATTGTATCTTGAGGCTTATTCCAGTCACCCAGCAAAGCAATCATAAGCACCCTTGATAGATTGCTCCATCGGCTTACACAGGGAGGTAGAGGATATTCCACCACCCAAATAAACTCTGCAGGTAGGAAGCCAGTGTATTGACAAGGGCTCACAAATACTTGAGGACTTCATTGTCTTCAGATGTCTCTAGGAGATAACAGAATCTTCTGGGGAATGGGGAAGCTCCATGGTCAGAAAATGAAGCCTGCAGTTGAGAGAAGAGCGCCCTTTCTAGAAGTTACTTAGAGGAAAGGGGAGGATAGGGAATAGGGTGATAATTGAGAAAGACTGAAAGAAAGTGTGTGCGCGCGTGTGCGTGTGCGTGTGTGTGTGTGTTGGGGGGGGAGATGTGAGCCAGTGTGGAAACTGAGGAGCAGAATACAAAGGGATCCAAAAATGATGAGGATTAGTACATGGGGAGTGTATCCTAAAGGTCAGCCCTCAAGATGGGAAGGCAATGAAGGTCATCACTCTACTAAGTCCTGTTTATGGAGGGCTCGCTATGCCCCGGATGCCATGCCTAGAACTTCACACAGATTGTGTCCTTTCATGCCTCGGAGAGCCACTGTCATGCCCTCATTTTCCACATGAAAACCATGAAGATCAAGGAGGTTAAGTGACTTCTTCAAGGTCCCAGAGCTGAAATATGACACAACCAGGACTCCACAGCTCATGTTCCCAGTGGATTTATATTTGTTTATGTGCTATACTTCCTACTTCAAAAACCTAAACACTGCTTACCTTGTTTAGCTCATACTCTGCGATAGACATGTGGTTTACAGGTGTTAACTCATTTTATTGCTCAGCCGCTGTCTGAGGTGCAAGATGTTGGAGCCATCACCATTTTGCACATAAAATGACTCACCTAACATCTACAGCCTTTTCTTGCAAAAAGAAGGCATGTTATGAAAACCAGAACAAAGAGAGGGAGTTCTTATCTAGTGGCCTTGCTGTTTCCATGAAGGAGGTAAGCAAATCTGTCAGAGGTGGGTGTGGGGCAGGTGGGCTGGGGGAGTGGAGGTAGCAAGACCTTGGGAGAGTAAGAGGATGTGGAGAATCTATGCTCTGAGGAAAGAGGAGGCAACACTAGTGAAAAATCAGAGGGTGGGCTGAGAGCCATATCCAGTTAGAGCTGCTCTAGAAACCTGAAGTTGAGGTTTCCATCAAAGTCCTCAGTCCAGAGCTGGTAGAGATGATGCCACTAGGTCTGAGTAGGGTGCCTGAGGTAGAGCCCTGTAATCTTGGGTCTCAGAACTGAGAGACGGTGAACACCTTGAGGACCCCATATCAGCCTTGACAGCATCTGATAGACAGAAGGACCTTTGCTTCAGGAAGACCCTGTGATGTTTAGAAGGCTGTTGATAAGGAGAGGGACCTCCAAGAGTGTTTCCTGGGAGCAGTATGGGTGCTACCGAAGGGAGGATGCTTGTCTCAACAAAGGTAACAGCTGGGCACCATTTGTCTTAGGGAGCCACCAGGACATGGACTTCCTGATGAGGTGAGACCCAGGGATTTTGAGACTTAATGCTTGAGGGTACCAAGTCTGAAGCATTCATGATATTTTCTGGGGTCTTTTTTGTCTTTGAAAGAGAGTCTTACTCTGTAGCCCAGGTTGGTTTCCAGGTCCCAGAAATCCTCCTACCTCACAGTCATTAAGCTCTAATGGGGAAGATTTGATTCTTCAGAAGAGGACCTGAGAAAAAAGGTCCAGAATTAGTCAGATAACCAGAGTCCCTTTTCTCTGGTGTCACCTCTGTCTCCTTACGTCTTGGTTTTTTTTTCTTTTTTGGAGGTGACTTCTTGCTCCTGGTCTAGAGTGGGGAATGCTTGAGCCTCTGTCTTTGTTGACTCATCTCATTGGCCATGGTGGCTCTATGATTCCATTTCAGAATCATGAACCAAGCCTGGATTCATTAGTTCTGAACTGACTGCTTCTTGCCCAGGAATTACCCTCCCCATGCTGAGACAGCACATTTGTTGCATTAGTCACTGTACTCAGAGGTCACTTCCATCAGTGTCCAGTGTCCAAAGGAGGCCATAGCCTGTGGGGGTGGCAAGAGGAGCTTGGGTAAGTTTTGATCTTTAAGTCTGTGGAATAGCTTGGAGGACAAAGGCGGATAGCTGTGAAGGCAGTGATTATTCATTCAGGGCTGTCCCCTGGGGTTCCAGCCTCAGGGGTTTTGCTCTGCTCTCATCAGCCCAGAGGCCAGTGGAGCCCAGCCACCTCCTTGAAAGGAGTCTTGGGTATAATGGCTGGAGGAGCCATGCACAGGGTTGTACGAGGCAAGCTCAGAGGACTCATTAGAGCATTATCTTGCTCTGATAAGTTCTTAGTTAAAAGTTCACCTGGAGGAGCTATTATTGCACCCTACAGAGAATTCTAACCTCCTACTAAGAACACATATAAAGAAGGAAAAATTTTATAGATGGTATAAATGACTAGTAATTCTGAGTGTTAGCTATTCCAGTTTTACCTAACTGTGCTCTTTGGACCTACAAAAACACAACCCTTCGTTGATTGTGGAGCAATCATAGGAATAATATTTGGGCAGAATTAGGGGTCAGATAATGTAATGGAAATAATAGTAATAAGAATAGGAATAATAATTTATGAAATTTCTATGCACTGGTCACTCTGATTAGCCCCTGCAGTAGCCTAAATAATGATGCCCAAACTATCCACATTCTAATCACTGGAACCTAAGAATGTTACCTTAAGTAGCAAAAGGGACTTTGCAGGTGCAATTGTGTTGATCTTAAAAATAGGAAGACAGTTGTGGATTGTTTTGAGTTTCTCCTAAATGTAATCACAAGTAATCTTATAAAAGGAAGGCGAAGAGATCTGGCCCAGAAGAGAAGCAGATATTAGAGTGATGTGGCTATAAGCCAGGGACTGTCAGAAACCATCAGAAGCTGAAGGATAGAGGGTACAAATTCTTCCCTGAGGCCCAGAAGGAACTAGCTCCTGATACTTTGATGTCAGGCTAATAAGACTTACTTCAGTCTTCTGGAATAAATGTCTGCTGTTTTTAAGCTACTAAGTTTGACGTAACTAGTCCCAACAGCAAAAAGAAGCAAATGCTTCCTCTGATGTGTTAGCTTTCCACGGCTGTGACACAATGCCTGAGACAAGCAATTTAAAAGCAAGAAAGGTTTAGTCTGGCTCATGGCTCCAGAGGTTTCATTCCACAATCATGGGTTCATTGCTTCTGGCCTATGGTGAGCCAGGATGTCATGGTGCAGTAAAGCAACTCACCTACAGCATCCGGGAGGTAGGGGTGGGATGGGATGAGATATAGCTTTCAAGCACACCCCCTCCCCCCCCACACCAAGGATCACGTCCTCACCTAGGCCTCACCTCCTAAGTTTCTACCACCTCCCACTAGGCTTTTAGATTATGACTCTGTTTTGTCCCCAGTTGTCTACCCTTCAGAATAGTGATAAGCATTCAATAGTGTTGGGTGAGGAATGAGAATTTGCATTCGTGACAAATTCCCAGGAGGTTCTGTGCTGCTGGCTTGGGAGCATACTTTCAGAACCAGCACATTTGGCCTCCTGAATGATCATACCTGAGTTTGTTTGGAGGAGACCCTGTGGCCCGCCAACCCCTTCTACCTGCCTCCTGTTCCACGCAGCTGCAACAACCTTAGAGCTGAGGATGTGACCTCATTTATAGGCACCTCCTTTATGAGGTACCTCCTTTATGACCAAGCCTATGTTAAAGATGTTACCCCTGGGAAAGCCAACTTGAATAGAGTGTATGGTGGTAGTTCTCCAGGTAAGGTGGGCACTGGTGCTTCTCATCCAGAAGGGCCACCGGCCAGCCCTCCCAGCCCCTTAGGCCTGAATAAGGCCAAAAGCCAGCCCCCGGGCCATGGTAAGTAGTATATCTTGTAAGGCTAGGTGGGATGCTAGAGCCTCATGTATGTTATTAAATCAGGCACAGAGCTCTAGTCTCTAGGAAATTGGGGTGCTGGGTCAGGAAGACAAGTTAAAGCCTGCCTGATTGGGCTGAATCCATCCTGCAGGGTCTGGGAAAGCTTGAGACTCAGAGCATGTGGGTGCCCAGCGCTTGTCCCCAGTCACTGGAATTCTCCAGGGATAGGTCAAGCTCAGCATCAAAGCCAGCCTGCGAATGTGGGGCTGTGGCTGAGGTTGTTTGCAGGTCCTCTGAGGATGCTGCAGCTGCTTAGGTCAGGAGGAGAGGTGAGGGGCCGGTGGGCCACAAGGTCCCCTCCAAAGGATCTCAGCTATGATCACTGAGGAGGTCCAAGTGCTGGTTCTGAAGGTATGGTCCCAAACCAGCAGCATAGAACCTTCTGGGAATTTGTCACAAATGCAAATTCTCATTCCCCACCCAACTCTAGAGAATCTGAAACATCTGTCAGTCCTACAGCCTTCCAGGTGATTCTGCTGCCTGCTGAAGACTAAGGGCCACTGGCTCAGAACTAAGTGGGACCGTGTGCCGTGCTAGGGAGAGTGGGGCCATACCCGATCCTTTGCATTTGCTTCCTCCGACCCATGCTACAGAGTGGCAGGTTTCTCAGAGATGTTCACATCTGTACCCAGAGCAATCCTCTGCATAAAAACAGTCTTTTATCTCCTTTCAGGGATGTGAATGCCTATCAGCAGATGAGTATCTCCTCTTACTGGGGCTTTTGAATTATACAGGAATGTGGGAGGAGTTCAGGGAATCAGATGTTAACTAAACCTTGAAATACGTTTTTCTTTTTTCTTTTCTAAATGGATGCATAGTCTTTATTTACATAGAAAACATTTCTGGCTAACTTTGGTGGCTTGTTTGCAGGAAAACCAGCAAAAACCTGACTTCTGAGCGTCTCACTGTTTTAAGCCATGTTAATATTAGCTGCTGGTTGAATCACAGGGAGAAAATCAACAGATTCATTCTCTCGGGGGCAGGGAGGAGAGGGAGCTCCCAGCTGAGTTGAGTCCGCTAGTGCTGTGTCTGGGTGATTAATGGCAGCAGACCTCTGCGCCCTCTTTAGCGGTGTAGCCAGTGGCCTCGGGGAACCCCTGCAGCCCTGGGCTTGTGTGCAGCAGTTGCTGAGGGTTGGAGACAGGACGGGATGTGGGGACAGCCAGAAGGAGAGTGAGGGAATAGAAACCTTCTCCATCTTCCCTTCCTGGCAGAGCAGCTGGCCTGTAACCTTGTGCACCATGAAAAAATGATGACTTGACTTCATTACAGGCTTGTCATCTTTCCCCTACTGACAGCTTGAAAAGAGCACTCTTGCCTGAGCAAAGTGAGATTCCAGGGGCCACTGGGGCACAGCAGACACAGACTGAATTTTCAGAGAGCGTCTCCTTCCTCCTCATGTTAAGAAAAGGCTCCTTATGAAGATGAAGTGGGCTGGGGAAAACTCACTCCACTTTCAGCAGCGCTGAAGTATGCAGGGTTGGACTTCGGGGCATCCAGCCTGAGGGAATGCCCTCTGAGTAGGCTGGCATCCTAGCTTTCCAAAGACCAATCTGGTCTTTCTTGTTCTGACTCGGTTTCCCTGAAGTCCATGGGGTTGAAGTCATTGTTGTTTACTGAGCTTCTGAAAGCCCAAAAGTGGCTTCAGCCGCACACGTTCTGAAGGTCGTTGGAGGTGTCTTTCTCTCACTTCAAGTAAGCAGAGGCTGGGAGACAGGGAGGATGGGCCCTTTGCTGAATTCGATCCACAGATAGGACTGTATGTGCAGCCAGGCTCACTGGACTGCTTGGCTCTTTAGGTCAGGGAGATACAGAAGCTCAGACATGAGGGAGTGCTTCAACCTTGCAGCCCTGCAGATAGCCAGTGCCTTGCCGGTGCCCGCCTACCTCAGCTGAGAGGAGGGACCTCCAGCGCACGGTCGGTGATCTGCGTGTGCCCAACCACTTAAAATAAACCTACTTTTAAAAGTTCTTAACTTCTAAAAAGAAGTTTTAAAACAATGCCTATGGTTAAGAAGTGAAATATAAAAATATAAATATAAAATGAAAAAGAACAGCCCTTAACTTGATTGTTTTAAACGCGTTTAGCATTTGCTATAATTCTTTATCTCTACATTTGTGCTTGCGTAGTTCTTCTATTTCTTGATTTTTGGAAAGAAAATCTCTCTTGTGGCATTGCACCCACCGCCCCTCTAACCTCATCATCCTGATTCAGTCTTACCATTGTTTTTACTTACGCATATGATCAGGATGAACTATATTTGCATTTCCTTTCTTGAATGTTTTATTTTCCTTAAACTTAATAATTTCCTAGTTATTTTGGTTACATAGTTTCTACATACACCCCTTTAAAATTTTCAAAATCAGTTAGATACATCATCAGCCTATCATTAGTTTGGACAAAAATTCCATGTTATCACATATTTTATCATGCCCTTCTTTTAATTGGTGGAGTCCTCCATTGTAAAGAAAAGAAATCCTTCCTCTTATTTCCCACTGTCCAGAATAATCTGTAGAAATAGTGTACAACTATCCTCCAGAGACCTCCCATGTCCTTCTCTTGGGCTGAATCCATCATTTCATTTCTTTAATTTTTTTTTTTTTCCATTTGTGTTTTTGGTACAGGGTCTCACTATGCAGATCGGACTCATAGTGATCCTTCTGCTTTCAGCCTCCCTAACCCTGGATTTGCAGGCATGCACTACCACGCTTGGACTCTGTCACCTGCTCAGCATGCCCTGGGGGTGGGGCTGGCATGGCACGCAGGGACTAGGATTGAACCCCAGTCCCTGCACTTACCAAAGCAGGCTCTTTGTTTGCTGAGCTGTCTCGTCAGCCTTTTTTATTCCTTTTATACAGGATCTCATTATGCAGTTTGAACTCATAGTGATCTTCCTGTCCAAGCCTCCCCAGTGCTAGAATTACAGTTATGCACCACCATACCTGGTTTCAGGGCTGGCACTTCATAAAGTACTGGGGATTGAACTCAGGACCTTGTGCTGGCCAGGCAGGTGTTTAGGCCACTGAATCTCCCAAGCCTTGCACCATTTTTTGATCCTTCATCTTCCTCTTTCTTGGGTTCTTCTGTAATTTTTCTGGAACATATCCTCCAATAGTTTAAGGAAAGGTACTTGAAAAGTAATATTTTCTCTGAGTTTTCATACATCCGAAAATATTTTTATTTTATCCCCACACAATTTCTAATTTAAACACAAAGTTCAAAGCTAAAAATAATACTTCAAAATGTGATGGCATTTCTTTGTTGACTTCAATCTGTTCTTGAGAAGTTAAATGCCCATTCTGATTTCTTTCCTTGCGCATAGTATGTTTTCCTTTTGAAAGGTTTTATGATCTATTCTTTATTGCTGGTGTTCTGAAAACTTACTTTCTGTGTTAGTTAGCTTTCTATCACAGTGATCAAATACCTAAGAAAAACAAAGGAGGAAAAATTGATGATCGAATAGTATGGTGAAGCAAAGCTGCCTACCTCATGTGAAGAGAGTGTCAGATCTGGAGAAGAAGAAGCCGGAGGTGGTATAGACTCACAGGTGCAGCTCACACGGCCACTCCCCTCAGCTAAGACCTTTTCTCCTATCTCCAGCACCTCCCAATAATATCATATTATGAGCTCATCGGTGGATTAATTGCTTGATTAAGTTAGACCTCTCAGGACTCAGTCACCTCTCCTGAAGCCTAGCAACTGGCACAAGCATCCTAGAGGACATTTCAAATACGAACTGTGATGTTTCTGTAGCTCGAAAGTAGAAGGCCCATTCTAGTTTTAGCAAAGGCTCTTGAATCATTTCCTTGTCAGTGTCTGCCTCTCGTTTTTCCTTTGTGTTCTCTTGGGATTTCTCCTATTAGTCAGATACTGGAGTTATGGGTTGGCTTTCTAATCTTTTTCATTTTATCCCCCATATCTTCCATCTTAATCATTTTCTTCTGATTTCTAAAGAATTTCATCTCTGTCTTCCAAACCTTCATTAAGTTATACTTTTTCCCAACTATTCCTAATTGTTTATAGTTCTTTCTTGCTGTTTTGTTGTTGTAAACTATTTTTCTTTAATGGATTGATATTCTCTCTTATGGCTGTGAGTATACTACTCTGATATTGTTTTAAAGTTCTTCTAAGTTTACCTCTAGTACTTTATTCCCCATTTTTGTTTTATTTTATTTTGGTTTGGGGTTTCTAGTTTTTTGCGACAGGGTCTTGCTATGTAGTAGGTAGTGCAGGCTGGCCTTGAACTCACTATGTAGCCAAGGCTGAACTTGAACTCATAGCAATACTCCTACTTCTGCCTCCAAACTGCTGAAATTACAGGCGTGCACTACCATGCCTGACCCTTTTCCTGTTTTGTTTATGGTACTTTTATTGTGCTTACTTTATTTTTTTTAGGGCCAGCCATGTAGTTCAGAAGATTAAAGTGCTTGCTTAGGTAGATGCAGGGGTTGGAGGCTCAATCCCCGACCTGCTATGCAGGCCCTGCCCCCAGGGCACGCTGAGATGGCGATTAAGACTGGGCGTGGTGGTGCACCCCTGTAATACCAGTTCAAGGCCAACCTGGGGCCACATAGTGAGACCCTGCTTCAAAAAATGTCTCTTCCAAAGGTCATAGGATCACTTCTGAAAGTCCTCCAAGGCTCAATCTACTGTCATTGTCCTACTCAAGAAGTTAACCTCACACAGAAAAGTGTTCAGAGAATCCTGGGCCTCCAGGTTCAAACCTAGGAGCCATGGGATTTGGGAAAGAAGGCAGGTTCCTTATTGACCAGGCCAGGGCTTGCCTGCCAAGGCCTCACTTTCTTCCTGATGAAGTGTTTCACTCCTGCAAGTGGCTGATGGTACAAATACCCATTTCTCCTTCAGTGAACTGGGCAGAACCTGCCTAATGGCATCTAAGGTGACAACAGCATCTCACAGAGTGGTTTAGCATTGGTTCATTCCTTCCGGCACACATACAGAGAGAGAGAGAGAGAGAGAGAGAGAGAGAGAGAGAGAGAGAATAATTGAATAATTTGCTTAACGTTTTGTAACAAAAAGCCTATTCAAAGAGTTTTCCCAAAATAAATAACTGCTCCTAAGGTCAATGGAAGTCTCTCTTTGAGGACAAAAACTGTTTATTTCAAAGCTTTAACCATTAAGGTTGAAAAAGAATAACACAGGTCCAAGAATTTCAGCTAGATAATTTTTACTTGTACATTTAGATATAGAAAGTGTGCATCAAACATGTTAAGAAGAGCAGCTATTTCACAGTAGTGGGATGAAGAGTGGTTTTTCTTCATCTTCCCGTGGCCTATCTGCTTTTGCTATAATAAACATAGATTATTTGTAAAAAAAATTTTACTGTTAAAAGAAGATGATGAAGCATATTGTTCATGTTCTTTCAACCAGATCTTTAATAAAGATGCTCAGTGCAGTGGGTACAGGGACTGCCTCCGTTGGCCACAAGCCCCCGAGAGAATCCATCATGCTTTACATTTCCCTAGCAGTTGACTTTGCAGCTGATTTCAGTTCCTTATCATGTCCCAGCAAATGCTGATGCATTTTCCAAAAAGACTTGCATCAGCAAACATTTATTCTCAGGTCAGGGTAGGAAAAGACCCACTGAGATGGAAGTGGTATTCTCAGACAGTGACCCAGCCTGGCTTCCCTGCCTTTCTGCCACCTATGGCCACCAAGCCCCAAGGAGAGGATTAACACAGAGCAGCCAACTTCAGCAGGGCTCATGGCTTTGTTTGCCAAAGGAAGCAAAGCATAGACAGGGATTCAATTTGTGTTACCCATGGGAAGGGCTGGTAGAGCTCAGGGTCCTTCCAGGTAGTGGTAGGGGTATAGGCAACAGTGCCAGCCTTAGTGGGGCAATTAACATCAGGCAGGACTTTAAGGCATAGGCTGGGCCTCTAGACTGCTCAGTAGGATGGTAACTATGGGAATTATCTAGGAGTGAGACCCATGCAATATTTAAAGTTTGTTTGACCTAGTGAGGCAGGAGTCACCCAGCATTCTTGCACCCCTGGATTAGGCCTTTAGGATTGATGATGGTCTCTACATCATGACTGGAAATGGGGCTTCAACCCACTGCACCAGGCAGCTCTAGGTCATTTAGTAAGCATTTTGCTCAGTACCAGGCACTTCTTTAAAGGCTTCAAGCACATTAACTCATGCAATCCCACAGCCACTTCATGGGACAGGGATGGTCAGTGTTCTCATGCAACAAGTTAGGAAGCTGGGGAAGATGCCAAACAAAATAAATTCAGAGTGACTCCTGATAGTCAGACCTGTCATGTTCCTTGTATCCCCCACCTTTCCCCCTTTTCCTTCCCTCCCCTTCCTCATCCTCCCTCCCTCCTCTCCACTCTCCACTCCCCTCTTTTCTCCCTTCCCCTCCCGCACCCCTTCTTGTTCTGTTTGACACTGGAATGGAACTACTTCTGGGTAGGAACACCACTTTTGCCCCAAACTGCCCCTCTCTGCATGCACCATTCATTTGCTTACCAATCATTTTCTCATGCATGCACCTCTACTTCTTCTCTATTAAAGTGTGTTTTCCAGGTATAGAGCTACTAAAGAGCTGGGGCCAGGGGCTAGCTCAGTAGAATAAGTGCTTCCCTGGCAAGCCCAAGGGCTTGAGTTCAAGCCCGGGTTCTGGAAAAAAACAAAAACAAAAACTATTGAAGAGTTAACACCTCTAGGAAGAGGCCTCAACCAGCCACTGGAAAAGATTAGCAGATAAATACCCAGCCTCTTGCCCTGGGGTGTGACAACTCTGATCATGTTCTATACAGTCTCTCAGAGGGTTCTGCAGAGCTGAGTCCCAATTGCCTAAACTGGAAAACTGCATTAACTTCTTTCCCTCCCCTGTATTACTCACCATTCTCCTTTTGGAAGTTACCTACTATATAAACTACTTGCACTCAGATTTTTGCCTCAGGGTCAGTTGGGGGGAGGGCAGCCCACCATCTGCTCTATACAAAGCCTATTTATCAGGATCTCTTAGGCCACACCCAGCAGAGTTGACCTTTTTTTCCCAAGAGCACTTGCTGTGGATGTAAGATAGAGGAGGCACAGTCTCTGGGGGCATGTCAGTTCAGTCCCAGATCTGAAAGGAACAAGGAAATCTTATGCTAGCAGAGAGAGCTGCTCCTTACTCCTCAAAGGCAAAAGCAGAAGCACCCTTTTCCCTACTGTCGCTGAAGAATGCTAGTTCCTATCTGTTGCAGGTGGCCCACAAAAGATGTGTAGAAGTGAAGGTGGAAAAGGTTTTCTCTGCCATTCAGTAGTTTGGGAAAGATGTGCTGTCTCTTTAGTTTGGCTGGAAGCTCAGAATGATAGAGCTCAGAGGAAATGAAGCCAGTCTTCCTCTGATTTTAACTAGAGGTGTGGAATAATGAAGGAATTAGCCTTGGAATCCGTTGGCTTAATTACTTGGAGCCTCAGTTTTCTCATTTTAAGAGTGGGAGTAACAGCCCACTTGAGAGAAGGGTGTGCTGTGGATGGATGGAGGTGGCTACTTAGCAGTGTGTGTGTGTGTTTGCTTAGTTTTGAGATGGTTAGACAAGGAGGTCCACTTATTTCAAAGTCAAGGAAGTCTGTGAAATTGAAAGCGTTAGTTTTTGGAAGGCTGGCCAAATAACTCAGTGGATTAAATTGCCTGCAAGCAGGCACAGGGTTTGGTGATTTGATTCCCCGGCCTGCTATGCTGACCCCGCCCCTGGGGTATGCTGAGATGGCAATTGAGACTGGGCCTGGTGGCCCCCTGCTGTAATCCCAGCTCTTGGGAGGCTGTAAACAGGCAGATCACCATGAGTCTGATCTAGTAGTG
>NDGN011397586.1:0-11847 GCA_002564285.1 Tympanoctomys barrerae
CCCTTCCTTTTTCTCTCCCATGTTCCATCCCTTTGTCTAAGGCCACCTTCCTATCTGAGCATGATGGATGGTGGAAATTTTGTTTCTTTCAGCGAAAGTCACTTGCCCACTCAGGGGTGCAGTCTGAACTCTATTGTCTTGATAAGACAATCACAAAATTTAGGGTATATTACACAGAAGTAGTACCATATGTGGGCTTTGAAATCCAGTCTAAATCCATATTTTCAAAAACAGTTCTCTTCTGTAAGGGTATAGCAAATCTAAACTTGTTTGTATTGCAGTAATAAAAAGATCCTTAATAACTTAAACTATCAATCACTGTCTAATTGCATTTCTCTTGTGTAAAGGAAAAATTAAAAATTCTTTCACTGGACACCTAACTACTCACGCAAAGATCTTTCCAGTTTTAGATTATGATAAACACTAAAATGATAGCCCTTGTTTCTGTCTGCTTATCTCTCAAACAAGGACTTGCTTGACTTAGAATAAAGGATTTGCATAAAAGAAAGTTATAATACTATTAAACTGAGGTTCATATAAAACACCTACCTAAATTACAAAAGATGGTATATTACTTTGAATTTCCTTGCATCCATGATAAAGAAAGAAAACAAAAAAGAAATGTCAACTCGGAGATGAATAAACAACTGAGGCTTTGAGAGAGTGTTTTTCTCATGGAAGTACATTCTAGAAAGGATTTCCCACTGGAACATTCTATAGAAGGCACTAAGAAGCATTATAATAAACACTGCCCTTAGAAATAGATTGACAAAGTCCATGCCAACAGATTTCATATGGCTATTTCTTTCAAGAACTAAGAAGGGCTAAAGGTGACTAAGGGTTTTGTGCAATTTCAGACAATTCTAAGGGCAGCTAGACTGATAGAGAGGTCTGCCTAGGCTAATAAGTAGACCAGAATGTTTTTGTGCATTAGATTTTCTCCCTGAAATATTCCTCTCTCTCAAACATTTCAGGATAAACTGTCATTTTCCAAGGATGTGGTAAAGACCAGAGGAGTAATTGGTAGAGCTGAATCTGACCTTTGGAGAAAATCTTTTTAAAAGGCTTTCTGAAATTCATTGGATGAGAGACAAATTTATTACTATGAGTTTGTCTTTTCATGTTTTCATTATCAAAATAAAATAAACACAACATGAAACACTGATTAATAAAGAAAAAAGCCCATATTCCCATAATCTTAATATGACTATGGAGATGGCTTTAAAACATATCCGTAGATTCTTTTAAAATTCTTTCAAAGGTGAAAGTGAACTCTCTTTCCCTTGAGTGACAACTACACCTAGTGAATTGATTGTGCCAAATGGAATGTAGGTGACAACCCATCCTGGGTCATAGAAAGTGTCAGCCTTCTTCTTTACTCTTAGATCACTTGTTTGGGAGCAAGCCAACTGCCACTTTGTAAAAACACTTAGCCATGTGGCAAGGAATTGGTATTTCCTGCTGGCAGGGAACCGAGCCTCCTCCATCAGTCCAATCCACGGGCCTTTGGAGATCCGACCCTGTGGCGCCCACACCAGCCTTCCCCAAGCCCAGTCCTGGCCAGCAGCCCGACTGCAATCTCCAGAGGCCTCTGCCACAAGCGTTCTGGGAGTCACTTCAGATTCTTGACCTTCAGAGACTATGAGATAGTAAATGCTTGTTGCTTCAAACTATTCAGTTTAAAGAATAAGTTAGTTGTGCAGTAATTGGTAACTAACAAAATCATCATGAGTATCCTTAGGATTTTTTTTTTTTACTTCTAGTCTCTCCCCTCTGCTGCAGAGATTTCGCTTTGTTGATCCAATCAAAGATGCATTCACTTGTCTCTGACATTTTGTATTTAAAATTTGAGGAGCAGGATAGCACAGCAATGGAGTCTGTGGCCAGTCCACTCTGAGTAGGCCTGATCTCTTGTGATCCTGGAGCGAAGCTGGATCTGGCCTTGCTAACCTTTAGAAGGGAGAATGCAGACCACAGAGGCCTCGATTTGCATCTGCCCTCCTTTGCAGTATGATTTTGGATCGATTGCTCCTTTAGTGCTTGGATTTTAACATGTGTAAAGTGGATATTGTAAGAGTACACAGGGCTTCTGTGAAGATTAAACCAGGTAATAGGTGTGAAGTTATCTGGTCTGCAGTAAGTGTTAAGAAGAGTAGCCAATTACTACACCATGAAATTTTTGGGAATTGATTTTAATGACTAACTAATATTATTTGTAGAGATGCACCATACTTTTCTTATTTTCCTCTTTTCAATAGGCTATGTTTTGGGTTTACATTTTTTGTCACTATACATAGTGATAAGCATAACTGACAAAACTGATTTAATCATATTGAAAGTCTATATTGTATATTTAGCCATGAACTCATTCAAAACTGCTCTTAGGAATGGCAAAGCCTCACTTTCAGGTTTCCAGCTACCCAGTCCACTCGTCCATTCATGAATGATTTTGCAACTACAAGTGTACTGTGTGTCCCTGGGTGGAAATTGGTAGCAGCAGGCTAGCCTGTCTTTAGAGTGGGGACAACTCACAAAGCGGGGACCTGGGGACTTCAGACACTGATTTTCTTGGTCAAAACTCACAAGTGTGCAAGTCTGGATAGCAGAGAGAGTGGGTTCAATTACCTGACACTCAGGACACCTGAGCTGGAGATGTAATGGTGGGGTTTACAAGCTGGTTGAACTTGAGCAGGAATATGACTTATGTTTCTTAAATTTTTTGGATGATGATTCTTGCTTTTTAAGGGATATAGGGAGGAAAAGATATCAAAGGCCTTTGTCTATATACACAGGAGGAATGTAACAGTTATTGCTAGGAGTGGGAGTTTCCTGGAGGCAGGAAGTTAATTAATTCCATGATAACTTTATTTGAGGTTGAATTACAAACAGTAGCCACACATCTCCAGTGTCTAGCCTATAGTGGGCACTCAGCAAATGTCAGTCGAGGGAACAAACTATTTACTCCTTCCCTGAAATATGGCTTGTGTGACTTCTGGGCACTAGCTCACCCTCTGACTGCCTCAGGTTTGCCTCCCATGAACGCTGCTCCTGTGTGTGCAACAGTGCTTCCTTCTGGGTCACTCCTCTCAGAGCTGGAGCTATCATCAGTTCCTGATGTCTGCTGTTCCTACCAAAGAGGCCTAGGCCTTTACTGCATGCTATCCCATGGCAGTAAAGCACATCAAGAAAACCCCTAGTTGTCTCAGAATTTCATCTTTTTCTTGGCATCCTCCTTGCGTGCTTCCTTCCCCCACTTCTTGTCTCTTCTTTTCCATCCAAAAAGACGTCCGTACACTTCCCAAGTATCACTTTGGGGCTGGAGTCCAAAGTCTTCTCTTATCTGAAATTCACTGTGCACTTGCCACTTGGCAAAGCCTGCAAACAGCTCAGTGGCTGATTTTATAGTCAGCATTAAAAAAAATGCCATACCACTAATAAAGTTTTCCTTATTGCTGTAACTCTTGGCAAAGGCAAATGTCTGGGGAGATTGACTGCCTAGAAAGCTTCATTATGCTGCAAGAATAGTTTTGATAGAATTTCAACAGCTCCTGACTGATTGTCAACTTCACGATGTGGCTTTTGAAGGTTATCCTCCACCCCGCTCTAGTAGGTCCTCAAACTCAAGAAATGCTCAGGCCAGTGGTTGAGTACCTGAGTCTTGCCAAGTAATTAGCAGGTAGAATCACCAGGTAGCAGAAGATGTTTGCTTGTATTCTGTCAATAGGAACTGCAGTGGATAATTGTCATCTTGAGTAGCCTTGCAACCACATCTAATTTAAAGTGTCAATAGAGGGTTTATTTCTGTCTTTCATTTCCACTACCAGGATGTGAGTTTTCCCTTTAGAAATTCAGTCTCAAAGTCAGATAGATATTTGAACATGGGGATTGGAAGAAAAAGTGTTCCACAGCAACCCCAAATATGTAAATGCATTTAGATTTCATTTCTCTATCCACATCATGCCATCACTTTACATCAACCTGCATATTCAAGGCAGATATACAGCATCTGACAAATGCAAGATGAACAAGCAACCTTTAACTAAACAGCAAAGTTCTGGTTGGTCAAGTGGACCGGAAATGTTGGTGTTTGGGGCCTGGGACTGGCCCTACAGGGACAAAAAAAGGCCTTTCAAGGCTCCCACCCCTGTGATAATGTCAGTGGCTGCTTCTATTGCTGGGCTTCTAGTTTTCCTTCTTGCTTTCTATATTTTCTCTCTGAACATTTCACTGAATTGTTTCCCAGTGCAAAATAGGTAGATTTGCCAAAACTACGAAGCCTGCACAGCATATGGGACATGCCTGGATTTACAGAGCACTGGTTCAGGAACACATTTATCCATCAGCAGAGTCTGGGTCTTGGCTGATTTTTGTGATTGCCCTTGGGATCAATCCTGGGTCAGAGCTTTGTGGGGTCCTGCTGACTGCTTCATTCTCATAAGTGCCTTTCTTCTTTGAAGTTCTTTTGATTGAGGAAATTCATTTTTCATTTCAAATTTAAAGACACACTCCCAGTTTCTTCCTTTACTTCTTTCTTTTCTTCCTTCTTTTCCCTTCACTCACATATAGAACCAAGATGCTGGGTTCTTGAAGCCCATATGCTAATTCACAGATGGTTTTTAGGGATGGTTTTCTTTTTTCTTTTTTTTTTTCCCCCATGCCATTTGCATCATTTAGGTAATGTGCTTTATTTTCCAATACAGAATAAAAAACATTCTAAGTAGACATTGGTGTCATATGGTGCCTAATGATTTCTTCAGGTAGTGCAATCAGTGTACTTTGGTAATGCCTTTGAATGGGACACAAATGTAAAGTTTTCCTGGAACCTGCTTTCTTAAAGACTTCATTTCAAGTTGAGTTCTAAAATGCTGTGGATGCAACAGCTGCTACCGGCATTAGTTTTGAATTTGTACCTAATCAAGATAAATAGACTCTCTTCACAGGTAAAAGAAAAACAGGATGGTAAAAAAGAACAAGACATATCTAACCAATGCATTATTTTAATATATTTAAATTTTAATCAGCTTTTTTTGTTAAGGAAGAAACAGAAAAGCAAACAGAGAAACACGTGCTTTCAATGCAGCAGCAGCATCAGTATTCCATCTGGTTGGCTTTAGTAGACCATTGTACAAAAGGAGAATCTAACGGGATGAAACTCACCTGTACAACGTTTGGATGACAAAACATCTATTCCCTCTCCACGCCTTTTACTAAGTTGCTAGTAGTTACAGGTATTCCTTATAAATTTCAGAGTAAAGAACCAAAAATCTTTTATACTCCTGTCCATGAGATAACCAAGCTTCATTGCATCAGGACCACTCTGATGAGGATTTTTGACAAAGGTATAACATAATTTTTAATCTCTAAAAGGTATAACATAATTTTTAATCTCTTTAATCCCAAAGCTCTCAGAAAGTGGATGTTTCAAAAGAGCAGACTGGAAAATATTCTTCATGTATTGAGCATTTTCCTTTGGTGTCTGCACTGCCCACAGTCTCTTTCCTTCTGCACAGGACTGGAGAAGAGGCATGGTATAAGACAGGAATAGAGGCAAACCTAACTGAGCTTGCCTTTTCTCACCGAAATGCCAAATTCCTACCACTTTCAGGAGAAGCTTGCTTTAGCAGTACTCTTTTGTGGCAATGTGCCTACATATCTGAGTTCAAGAAATATATTCTGGGAGCAAGAGAGGAAAGGTGGTGATATTCTCAAAGGAAAGCGTTGCCCCCTTCAAGTTCCTTCCCAACCTGCCTGGTGCCTTTGTGCTCTGACCCACGTGTCTGAGTTGTACAGACCCATGCCCCGTGTGCGGCACGGCGCCAGCTTCGGTAGGGGCCGGGGGGGGGGGGGCTTGCATGGAGCATGGTGACATCCTCTGAATTGTGCTCAGTTGTGAGGTCTGCTTCTCAGACATTTGGACCCCTGCCACGAAGAGGGGAGGAGGAAATTGGGCCAGTTTGCATTCTGTTACAGACCAGCCTTTTGGATGACAGAATTCTTTCCAATCAAAATGCCATGGATTACTCCCTGCTGTGAGCTAATAGGGTGCTAATTAGCATATTTCATTTATTTGCTTAACTGGGATAGAAACCATTGGGCACGTGGCCCACTTAGAATGGTTTCCTGGGGAAGCCATGAACTGCTCTAAACACCACCTCCATATGCATTAGGAAAACCAGTTCACAGAAGCACAACACCAGGCACCCCCCCCCCCACACACACACGCTTTCTTCACATCTGCCTCTTCTCCCGACACACACACAGAGCAGAGACAAGGGATGCGGTCTAACCGGGCCTCGCTTCAGTAGGAATCCAAGATGAGAAATGAAAGTGCACAGCCATGTCCAGGAGTCCGTCATCGTAGGTGCTGTGTGGGAATCGCGTGGACCTCTACGCTTGCTGTGGTTCCAGTAATCACGACGCTGGGCTCTCCTCAGAGGCCAAGACCTCTCCTGATCTCTTTATCATGTGCTCTTTCAGAGTGAGAACCAAACTCACACAGCAGCAAAAATGATTGCTAGGTCTCAGGGCTCCCTCTGGACTGTTACTTCGGGAATCTTAAAACACCTGTTTGCCATAGTTTCTTCCTTACTGGGGAGAGAGCTCATTTTGTAATTCTCACACTGTGCTGAAGTACTTTAAGATTCTTTGGCATTCCATGCCTGTTAATCTCCCTAATGGCATATTTTTAGTTTGTTTAGGGACAAATCATTAACAGCATAATAAAGTCAAAGCAGCCAAAACCCACTAATCAAAGAGAAATGGATCCCAGGCTCAGGCTGCTTCCTATGATATGGAGGCCCATTGTGCTGATCAGTAAGAGCGGATTGTTCAAAAACAGTCAGCCTGTGCTTCACAATGAACTCCGCTTGCATGGGCAAATAGGGCTCAAAACAAGGCAACCACGCATGGAGGTTTTCTGTAACTTAGAAGAAATAAATATGGTCAAACAAAGTTCTTGTGTTTCTGTATGTCATTTCCAGAGGACTCATTTCATGGTGACAAGATCCTTCTAATTGTCCAAATGCCAAACCCCTGGAATGAGCATGACTATTTCCTCTTTCCCCAATCAGTGAGGGCTATCTATTCCCTTATCCTTCTCCGACAGGCTTTCTTCTTGTTTTCTTGACATCATCTCTTAGGGTAATTCACTCAGACACTTGCCATTCAAAACGTGCTCTATAACCTAGAGAAAGTGGTCCCATGTTTACACAGGATGGTTCACAACAGCTAAGTTTTGAAAGTGGTGTGTATGTCCGTCCATGGATGAGCTGATGAAGAAAACATAGTATTTATATACAATGGTATAAGTCTCTGACATAAAGAAGGATAACCTTGAGTCATTTGTAGGAAAACAGATGCACTTTGAGGCCATAATATTAAGCGAAATGAATCAGAGGCACAGATTTAAATATCACATGGTTGGTCTTACACAGGAAGTCCAAAAGATAAATCAAGAGTAAGAAAAAGATAAATTGTAGGAAATAGACCTTTTGCAAATGGAAAGGGAACCAAAAGAAGGAGGAAAAGCAAAGGAGGGGAGGGGGAAGGAACAGAAAGGAATTACAGAGTGTTGTGGGCATGTGCCAACTTCTCATGAGGTCCATGACTGTTATGTGCTACAAACTTGTACTCATAGAAAATTAGAAAAGAAACAGCTTCCTCCAGAAGCACATTTTAGGGGTGCAGAATGGGTTCCAAATCATGTTTGCTCATGCAACCTATTCAACCTGTTGAACAAGTTCCATCTGTCCTGCAGGAGAGAATACCAAGAGCAGTGAAGTCAGCAGATAAAGTGGCTGCATTCGAAGCCAAGTGGGAATTACAGGGGTCATGAGGGATCATGGGTATTTTTGGTATGTTTCAATCATTAGCAGGGATTTTAAAAGAGCATTAGGGCTGTGTTTCTCCCAGCTGGTGCATGATTACCTGTCTCAGTTTTCAAAAAAGTTTGAATGTTACTTTCGAACTACAAAAGACCCCTACACTGGGAAGAGGTAGATTTGGGACCCACTTATGAGTCAGCCTGGTGAAATGATTTTGTCTGTGATAGAAAAAGATGGACTGCTTGAGATTGCAAATGAATGCAGCCTTATAGTTATGTTTGAGGCAACTTCAAATCTCCATGCATTCGGGATTAAAGTCAAAATATCTTGAGACTGCCACAAAAGGACTGAAAAGTCTTCTTCTACTTCCAACAGCTTGTCTTTGTGAAGCAGGGTTTTCTGCAGAGACAGAAGCTCAAACAAGATTACAGAGCATACTGGACCCAGGCCATACAGCCTGGGTGTCACTGTCTCTTACCATTCCCCTATGAAACTATCTAATTGCAAAAAATAAGCCCAGTTCCTCAGTATGGTCAGCTGTACAGTTATTCCATTGTATACTACAATGTAATGATAATATAAATAAAGTACAAAATAAATGTAATATGTTTGAATCATCCCAAACCTTCCCACCCTGTACGGCAGCTAGTCTGTGAAAAGCTTGTCTTCTAGGAAACTGGTTCATGGTGTGGAAATGGGTTTGAACTGTTGGATGGTTCTTTGTGTTTCACTAATTTAGACAACCATCTTGAGTGAGTTTCTGACCCCTCAGAATAAATTAGACAAGTCAAGCTTGCTGTACTCTCAACAAGCCCCTAAAGGCTCTGTGGGCACAGTATCACGTGAGCAACCCTAAACACTGCTTCCTGAGGTTCACACGCTTCCACCACTTATTTCTTCTCCAGCATTCTTTATACATCTTTCTTTAGATCTCACTGTGTCACTCTGCTGCTGAAAATTTTCCCATAGTGCTCTTGTCTCTGTAATGAAGCAGTGACAGACATAGTAGTTATTCTCTACTGAACATAGCATCTGTGGTAAGGCTTCTATGCTCTCTGATGTCGGAAAGCTTTTCTTACCAATTCTAGATTACCCCAGCTCCTCCTCATAATCTCAGTTATTTCACATTGCAACTTACTGGACCATGGTTTGTCATTCTTCATTTTAACTTCCTACTGACACTGAAATTCAGATACACATCAAATTTTGGAATTTAACTGGCCATTTGTGGGTGCTTGTGTATACACGACATGGGATATTATTTATTGTTGGAAATATTATGGGAACTATCAATACTCTAATAATATAAGCTACTTCTCTTAAGAGTTCATCTTAATTACTGAGCTCTCCCAGAACATCAGTGCATATTATTTGTGAGAGAATTATAGGAAGAAGGGAAAGAAAAATCTCTGATCAATTGATTGATTCTTTCCTTAGAAGCCACATTGCTTTGAGCTCTGGCCTCAAAGTGATGGAAGGAATTTATGATTTACTCAAAGTTGTTATTATTTACATACTAATAAAAATTGCAGATGTCCCTAACTTACAAGGGTTCGACTTATGATTTGGGGACTATATGATTTATGGTGATAAAAAAGCAGTGCGCATACTTAGCATGGTGATACAGATCTGTAAGCCCAGTACTCTGGGCAGCTAGGGCAGGAGGATTGTAGGCTTATCTCAGCCCAGGCAATTTAGCCACTTAGTGAGATCTTGTCTCAAAATAAGAAGTAAAACAGGGGCTGGGGAGCTAGCTCAGTAGAATAAGTGTTTTTCTGGCAAGTGCAAGGTCCTGAGTTCAATTCCCCGGTACTGGAAAAAAAAAAAGTGAAACAGGGCTTAGGAATATAACTCAGTGCAAAGGCTCTGGCTTTAATACCAAAACAGCAATATACACGTCTAGAAACTGACCTTAAAATTCCGAGTTTTGATGTTTTCCTAGCCCAGTGATATGCGGCATGATATTCTGTCATGCTGGGCTGTGGAAAACTTGCACTCCTAGTCAAACAGACAATTATGAGGGCAATCAACTGATATTTGAAAGTATAGTATATTACTAAACTATTATACTCAGTAGGTTAGGTATAGATTGGTGTATTACCTGTGCTTTTTTTACATGATATTTTCAACTTAGGATGGGTTCATTAGGATGTAACATCATTGGACTGTAATGTCACTGTATGTTACATACATCTGCATTCATAGATCATTCATGGTTCATGTGTTAAACTGTGAATGTGTCCATACCTGACATTTATTTTACTTCCTTGAACATTCACTTACTTTCTAACAGAAAAATAATCATGGATCTTCTGAACTGATAGGCAGTGGCATGATCTAAACCCCAAATTAGAAAAAATATTTTCTAAAAGAAAACACTTCTCCCATGCTGGCCCCACTTCCAGGGTGCCTTGAGACAGTGATTGAGACTGGGCATGGTGGTGCTCGCCTGTAATCCCAATGCTTGGGAGGCTGAAAAACAGGAAGAATCACTACAAGTGTGTTTGTTCTGTGTAGTGAGACCCTATTGTGTACTAAATACACAATAAATACATAGACAAATAAATAAAAAGAAAACACATTTCCAACTGGACATCAGTGTTTATGGCATATATAGCCCCAGTGATTGCAGTTAAAAATTAAACTGGGCTACATCTTCAGCATTTGGGAATGCATTGAATACCAGTTGAGACTCTTGTGTGTATTGTAGAAATAAGATAGAACATTGTCAGGGCAAGTAAGGGGCAAAATAGTGTCATTGTTAAGAGTACGAAGTAATTCACAGATATAAAAGGGCTGAGGTTTTCCTTATTTTCTCACAATAGGACTTGATACAAAATAATGTGAAGGAGAAGATTAAATTTCTAGGTCTAGCTCTCTGGGCTAAAATCTTCCCAGTGAGCCAAGTATTAAAGTTGTTCATGAAATCTCCACCAACCTAGAACTAATTTCCTTGAGTACTTCAGCTCTGCTCATAAGAAGAATGTAAGAGAAGTCTCTAGGGAAAAAAAAAAAGACTCTGCTTGGAAGACCAAAACACTGGTCAAAGTTTCTATAAAATCTGAATTCTCTGAGCCTCTGTGGTCTATACAGAGAGACAGACTTACTGGAAAGCTAGATTTTCTTGGAACCTCCTATCCAAACATTTCCATTGAATGAAGACCCCATTCCATAGCTCACTCAAGGGTTTCCTAGAGGTCATGCTATTTTCTTATAGTATGTGTCTTAGTACTTTTTACTTGTTGCTGGGACAAATATCTGACACAGAAAATGAAGGAATGAAAGGTTTATTTACAGTTACTGGAGGGTTCAGTCCACATTCCGCTGGCTCCAAGGCAAACCACAACAGTTCATGCGGCAGAAAACAATGAAGAGCTAAGGAGGAGCAGCAGCTGCGGCACCCACCAAGCCTCTCTCTTCCTTCTATGCTGACTGTGAAGACCGGTGCTCCACAACGAAGAAGATCAGAGCTCCCCCATGAAGATTGGGATTTCTCCACAGAAGCCAGAAGCCAGAGGCCAAGCAGGGCTGGGACCTCATGCCCAGAAAGGCAGGAGCTGCTGATTCAGCCAAGTTGACACAATGCATCAACTAACACAATATATATAACAGGTTCACATGGTTGTAGGTTGTATTTGTTTTGAAAGGAACGTCATAGATTGGAAAATGCAGTGAGTTAAATAATGGAGAATGTGGCAAGTGTTTGTTCTCTGCAGGAAGTTATAAATGGAGTTACTTTTAAGGGTCCAGTTGATGGAATTAGTTTGGGGAAAGTGAGCACTACACAGGTGAATCAAAGCTTGTAGAATTTTAAACAGAGAAGGACATAAGACTCAGATTCTGTATTACTTGAATAATCATGTTCACAATATAGGACCAACTCTTCAGATTTATTACTGAATAAACTTACCCAATTACTGGCATTACTACAGGGAGAGAAGAGGAGTCAACAGGAAAGCCAGAGAAAACTTGGACTGGAAATCCCATTTAAACCAGCTATTCCTCTACTGGGAATTTTCCCAGA